>JAVTVY010042665.1:0-182967 GCA_036873755.1 Hanleya hanleyi | reverse complement strand
CTATATCTGTGAACCTTTTCTATCCACAGCTGCAATTTTTTGTGAGTGGATATGCTAGGTGGAGACGATGTGTCGCGTACCAAAATTGAGGTCGAGGTCAGAGGTCAAAGGTCACTGTTGCCTAAAATCAGGAAATCATTGATCATTGACAGTTTTCTATCTACAGTTCTAATTTTTGGTGAGTGGATGCCCTAGGGGGGAACGATGTGTTGTAATACCAAATGTAGGTCGAGGTCAAAGGTCAGTGTGAATGAAAAATCAGGAAATCATAAATTTCTAATTTTTTGTGAGTGGATTTTTTTGAGTTCACCGAGAAATTACGGGTAGCCGTTTCTTGTCATGTACCAAAATTAAGATCCAGGTCAATAGTCCAGATCACTGCAACACCAGAATCAAGGTCAAAGGTTAGTGTGACCTAAAAATCAGGAATTCATAAATAATTACTAATTTTTGGTGAGTGTATTCAATAGGGGCAAATGAAGTGTCGCATACCAAAAATTAGGTCAAGGTCAAAGGTCACGGTGACCCCAAAATCAGTAAATTATTAAAAATAACATTTTTTTGTGTCAATAGATACATTAGGGGGACATGATGTGTCACATATCAAAATGTAGGTCATCAAAGGTCAAGGTCACTGTGACCCAAAAATCGTGAAATTGTTAAAAATCATGATTTGTTGTATCCATTGAGAAATTACGGGGAGATGGTTTGTCATGTACCAAAATGTAGGTCAAGGTCAATAGTCAAGACTCCAGAGTCAAGAAATCTTTGAAAATTACTCTTTTTTTGTGTCAGTATATACATTACGTCATGTCATGTACCAAAATGTAGGTCAAGGTCGAACATCACGGTGACCCCCAAAATCATGAAATTCATAAAAATCTTGATTTTTTTTGTGTCCATTAATACATTGACGGAAGACGATGTGTCGTGTACCAAAGTTTAGGTCAAGGTCAAAGGTCAAGGTCACTGTGATCCCAAAATCAGGAAATCATGAAGTCACATTTTCATATGCCTGTCGAAGACGAGGTCATGTAATGCGATGTTGCGTTCTGTCCATTCATCCATTAACATTTGTTGTCCATGCGATATCTCTAGTTTCAAGGCATGGAATGGTATCAAATACCTTACTCGCATGGCAAAGAGGAGCCATACATCAATTTGTCAAATGTCAAGGTCACAGTCCCCCAAAACTGAATCAAGTTTAGCTGACTATGTGTTAGGTTGGAATATTCAGAGTTCTCTCCCCTACATGTATATGGAATTTGTCCTGTGGAGTTGTATCCCGTGTTTGAAACAGCTACATTTAGTTAAACTGTTGTGAAATAAAAACCATACATTTACTAATTTAACGTGGAGAGGGTTCCTTTATGAACTTCATACCTGTTCATCAACTCAAGAACAAAGGTTTACTTCATCACTCGTCGTCTGAAAGAAATCCATTTGCAGGAAAACTATTATTTTCTTGTGTTTGACTATTGTCGATTTCATTGTGGGATATGTGAGCTCTTGGTTCTTGCTCCAAGGTCTCCTAGTTTCCAAGAGTTAAGCTCATTTTAGTTTATCATTCAATTTTAGATGTGATATGTTACATTCTCAGAAGCACAAATTGTAGACCTTTCTCTGGATTGCTAGCTACCAATTGGAATCAAGGCGATTAAACAACCTTGAAATTTGGACCAATGTAATTCCAGATATACGGGCGTATATTGAAGCCCCTTGGGCTCTTGTTATAAGTTATTCTCCATTCCAAAGCAGAAATTGCCCCAAAAAGGGTGAATTGGGTGCAAAATTCAAAGTTCACTGATCGCTTTATAATTTCACCATGAAAAAACTCCAAGGAATGTAGGTCTCATAACCAGGTCACATTTTCGGATTTGGCAAAAGCCACGGCTTTCCCCAGAACTTCTATAATTATCCAAATTAGGCCTCAATGGCGGAGCAGTGTCGGACTAAAGCGGAATGGGGGGGCATGCATTGTATTCTTTAAGCGTTCAAGACATCAATCATCTCGGCCATTATTTTACAGAGTTACGCCCATTTCCTGGTGTAATATCTTTGGATTATGATTGAATGTAACCAGTTACATCGGAAGAACTGTGTAGGGTACAGCTACCAATTTTTGTCCTCCGCCACGAAGTGATGGGAGGACTTGGAAATGCTAGCCTTACGTCCATCCTTCCTTCCGTCCATCCGTCCCACATCTTGTGAATGCGATATCTCGAGAACAATTCGACCAATCGACTTCAAACTTAAGGTGCTTCACATCAGTTAGGCGGCCATTGGTATTGATTTCCACTGAAGTACGTAATCCAAGATGGCTGCCATTGATTGGATTTCGTCTGTCCCACATCTTGTGAACGCGATATCTCGAGAACAATTCGACCAATCGACTTCAAACTTGAGAAGGTGCTTCACATCAGTTAGGCGGCCATTGGTATTGATTTTCACTGAGGTACATCATCCAAGATGGCTGCCATTGATCATATTGAATTCCATCCGTCCCACAACTTGTGAACGCAATATCTCGAGAACGATTCGACCGATCGACTTCAAACTTGAGAAGGTGCTTCACATCAGTTAGATGACCACTGGTATTGATTTTCACTGAGGTATGTAATCCAAGATGGCTGCCATTGACCATATTGGATTCCGTCCTTCCCGCATCTTCAGGGATTCATACACGTCGGTTTTTGCCACCGGTATTCGGTGGCAAAATTCACTAGGAAACTCAATTCGTACTGTAAAAAAACTGAAGTGTGTGCGTTTAACAAAGTAAATATTCAATTTCTCATCTCCCTCCTCAATTCCGGTGAATGCTAAAACTCGTAATTCGACCAACAACTCCGTTTAAAAAATTTGTTAGACGTACGCGCATCATTTATTCAGAAAAGTTTGTTAAAACGAGTAAAAACGCACCTTGTTTACAAGATCGTTTACAGGAACACATTCTCCACGTTGAAGGGCAACAACTCGTGTTTCCATTTACACACAAGGATTTGGGTCACGTAGTAGAAATGCATCTATGTTATTGGGTAAAATGGTCATGTGTTTTAAATTCTTCTCATTCAACCCGCGAAAACCTGATCACCTGACGTAACCCGACTTACTGATTGGTCAACCATAAAATATCGCTTGAGTACGCATGCGCCGTGCTCGAATTCGACAGAATCACAATGGCGTTTGGCTTCGCTCACCGAAACCACGCGTCGCGTAAACAACAGGATTTTTACCGAATGTTTAATCAATTTTCAGTATTCTTTATCCCATGGAGGTATAAATCGGAAGGAGACACTGTTCCACAAGCCAGGACTGACTGGCCAGCGCTCACGCCCGCTGAGCTTTTGTGTTTTGAATAGCCGTCCAGCTGGGCTGCGTCTCTTTCATGTTCAATGTACGATGCCGCTCTCTGATCCTGCGACTCCTTTCTGTTAAATTAGAAATGGCCGGAAGTGAGGTGTCATCATGCGCAGTCTCCACAAATTAGAATCACCAAGTGAAAATTATGCGCATATGTCATGTTTATTTATTTGAAATAATTTCCCTTATCACAATATTTGAGTCATGGCTGTATGTCTTATTGGTGCTGAGCTACGGGACTTTGAAAACAGGCTGTCATTTCTCGATCTATATTGTATTTTCTCCTTTTATGCTAACTTCCGCATTTCCAAACAGGACCCAAAAATGTGAGCGAGTAGCTATTACTATAGGGAATCGGAAAATCTATGGTTCTTACGGGAGGCTAATCCCGTTCGTGCAAAATTAGCGATTGAAAATATACATATTTCTCCATTTGAAATACATGGTGACTTCTGCCAAATTATGAAAATTGCACAGTTTTAATGACAAAATAACCCACTTTCCGCATTTCAAATCGGGGAAAAAGTTGTGCTTATATTAAAGATCGTAAACAGATCTATATCCTCGTGTTTAGCATTTCCGGGAGGCTTTACCTCAATTTGAATAAAATGGGATTTAGTAAGCATTACTTCGGCGTTTTCTCTGTATTTGATGCTTCAAAAAAGCTATTAAGTAATAACCCGGCGTCCGTTTGTGTATACCCCCATGGGAGCTGATTGCTCGGTGAGTAATCCGCGAATACACAATTGGCAGTGCGATCGTTTAACGGTCGCTTTTGAGATTATAACAGGCCCATTGAATGTTATTGTTTTGCCGTTAGAAGATTGCGATTGCAGGTATTTATAATCAAGAAAAAGATATTACTCAAGCCAGGACAAATTATTGTAAACACCACGAAAAATATATACATGCGGTGTTCCTCACAATGGGAAAAGAACACTTTTTTTATATTTAAAGCCAGACTAGCGATATTTAACATCAGTTTAATGGATAAATGTTAATGAATAACCAGCGCGGTATCAATAACATAGTTTCCTTAATTCTTTGGTTTTTACCCCTCGGCCAACTTTGGCCTAGGGGTATTGTCGTCATCATGTACGGCTGTCCGTCCGTCCGTCCGTTACCGCGATATCTACAGAACCGTTTCATGCATGGCAACCAAACTTGTTACATCTATTTATCTTCACGTAAATCAGAAGCCTATCGAAAATGAGTCATCTCGGACAATATTTTGCAGAGTTATGCCCCTTTTTACAAATAAAAATCCATTTATGATTTGTTATTGTGATATTTCAGATATAGACTTTGAACAGCACAGAGGAACTGAGGACAGGGGTTCATTGTCCATACTTGATATACCATTAATCATTTCATGAACTGTTTATTTTTATTAACACCCTTTTTCTAGTCTTTTTTTTGCTTCTTGGCAAGTGCTGCTGAGAAGACTCTTTACTGTTTATCAGAGTGCATATTGTTTCCATCTGTTGTCTATTACATTTCAGCTCTATTGCTGCATGTGTATGTTCATACATGTACATGTACTGTTTCATGTTTGCTAATTTTGGAGTTACCTTCCACATGCTATATCAAGAAGTCAAGAGAAATTCAAAATTATATTGTCTTCTGCACATGTGTATCACACCATATTTTTATACAGATGTCCAGATGATTATATCAGAATTAATAGTGCTTGGCATGTGGAAGGTAATTTTCAGCCTTCTCTGTTCCCATTGTCAAGCAGTTAATTGTTTTGCTAACAACCTAACCTAACAACACTTTTTAGTTGCCACACGTCATTTTATATTCCCACCGCTTAAATGTTTCCCCAAATTTGGCTCTCTTCTAATGATTTCCATTTCAGCAATTTTAGTTGTGTTTACCAAGATATGACAAACGTATATCTATAGTGTATGTATTTATTCCAGAAACAAATTAATTTAAGGGGAGGAAAACTTTTTTTTTTTTTCAAAGAAAGTACACTTACAATACCAGGGGTAAATATTTCTTCCCACAAGCCAATCAATTGGTAGAGACACCCTTACATTATAATAGCTGGGGTTCAGAGCCAAGGGGTTTCGATAGCGCAGCTTCATGTTGTTTTCATGTTGTAGAATTGTACCCCATGCGAAGGGGTATAAAGACAAAGGAATCCTCCACGCGATTACAATTACAATGTATAATGAACACCTATTTACCAGTATAACCTGACCGATAAACTGACGGACGAAATTGTACATAGTCGCTTCTTCTTCTCTTCTATTTATATCTCCCTCCGCTCTCTCCTTGTTATTTATTTATTATTATGTCTCCCCCAACTATGTTGGGGGGAGACATCTAGTGTTTGTGCTGTCTGGATGGATGGATGGATGTCTGTCTGTCTGTCTGTCTGTCTCTCTGGATGGATGTCTGTCCGTCCCCTTGCCTTGTCTGCAAGATATCTTGAGAACTACTGGATGGAATTTCACCAAACTTGGATGGAAGCTTCATTGGGATAGCCCCCTCATTTGATTAGGTTTTGGTGTATGTGCGTGCATTCATCCGTGTCCGGTGTCCGCCCGTCCGTCCATCTACTTGTACATGTATATACAGGGCTTGTCTGCAAGATATCGGGAGAACTACTGGATGGAATTTCACCAAACTTGTATGGAAGCTTCACTGGGATAGCCCCCTCATTTGATTAGGTTTTGGTGTATGTGCGTGCATTCATCCGTGTCCGGTGCCCGTCCGTCCGTCCATCTACTTGCACATGTATATACAGGGCTTGTCTGCAAGATATCTGGAGAACTACTGGATGAAATTTCACCAAACTTGGATGGAAGCTTCATTGGGATAGCCCCCTCATTTGATTAGGTTTTGGTGTATGTGCGTGCATTCATCCGTGTCCGGTGTCTGTCCGTCCGTCCATCTACTTGTACATGTATATACAGGCCTTGTCTGCAAGATATCTTGAGAACTACTCGACAGAATTTCACCCCACTTGGATGGAAGCTTCAGTGGGATAGCCCCCTCATTTGATTAGGTTTTGGTTTGTGTGTCTGCATTCATCCATGTCCGGTGTCCGTCCGTCCGTCCATCTACTTGTACATGTATATACAGGGCTTGTCTGCAAGATATCTGGAGAACTACTGGACAGAATTTCACCAAACTTGGATGGAAGCTTCATTGGGATAGCCCCCTCATTTGATTAGGTTTTGGTGTATGTGCGTGCATTCATCCGTGTCCGGTGTCCGTCCGTCCGTCCGTCCATCTACTTGTACATGTATATACAGGGCTTGTCTGCAAGATATCGGGAGAACTACTGGATGGAATTTCACCAAACTTGTATGGAAGCTTCATTGGGATAGCCCCCTCATTTGATTAGGTTTTGGTGTATGTGCGTGCATTCATCCGTGTCCGGTCCGTCCATCTACTTGCACATGTATATACAGGGCTTGTCTGCAAGATATCTGGAGAACTACTGGATGGAATTTCACCAAACTTGGATGGAAGCTTCATTGGGATAGCCCCCTCATTTGATTAGGTTTTGGTGTATGTGCGTGCATTCATCCGTGTCCGGTGTCTGTCCGTCCGTCCATCTACTTGTACATGTATATACAGGCCTTGTCTGCAAGATATCTTGAGAACTACTGGACAGAATTTCACCCCACTTGGATGGAAGCTTCAGTGGGATAGCCCCCTCATTTGATTAGGTTTTGGTTTGTGTGTCTGCATTCATCCATGTCCGGTGTCCGTCCGTCCGTCCATCTACTTGTACATGTATATACAGGGCTTTTCTGCAAGATATCTGGAGAACTACTGGACAGAATTTCACCAAACTTGGATGAAAGCTTCATTGGGATAGCCCCCTCATTTGATTAGGTTTTGGTGTGTGTGCATGCGTTCATCCGTGTTCGGTATCCGTCCGTCCGTCCGTCCATCTACTTGTACATGGAAGCTTCAGTGGGATAGCCCCCTCACTTGCATGCATCCGTGTCCGGTGTCTGTCCATCCGTTCATCTACTTGTATCGCTTCTTTGTAATTAATATTTTTAGATACGCAGCTTTGTTTAAGATACTTATTGCATTCATTTTATAGCACTTTCCCTTAAATAATGTGCCCATTCAAGGCAGGGTGGGAGGATGGGGGAGACGTATGTTTTTGTTAAAAAAACAACCAGCATAGGCTTCATGCCAGAGCGGCAACTCAAGGGTCAAAGCGGAACCTCTAGTTTATATTGCATTATATCCCATGCTATACAACTTCATTTGCATTTGTAAGCTGAGAATCAGTCATCAAATAAGTACGGACAAGTACTTCTTGCAAAAATCATTAACCGGGCACGTGTACGCTCCGTTACAAAATCTGGTTTTCTGCTCATGGAACTTCTCCTGTTGATAAAATATAATAGGTAATTCAAGTGATCTAAGTCTCTTCAAAACTTCAAAAACTTTTTTTACACAAACTACGCCTGATGGTGATCAATGCAACGGGAGGTTAATTGGTAATAGCCACTTCGAATACACAACACTTAATAGGTCGACAGCAAGTCCATGGCACGCATGCGCGTGAAACCGAATCAACGGCGGACATGGCCGAGCCAGCTATAATCCCTCAGGTTAATCCGCTATACCCTGCTGTGTCGGCATCGTACATTGAACACTTTCATCACCCCAATCTGTGTCTCCTTCCGATTTATACCTCCATGTTTATCCTAAGTGTAAACAGGAATACATGTCGTGACATCTATAAGATTTTAGACAAGTTATTTAGTCGGAATGAAGCAAAACAGACCGTCCATCGGTAGTAATCTGAAAGTGATAAAATTTCTTACGTGAGTTTTACGGTACAATATTTTTGCCAAATTGCGTTTCCTAATATTTCTAAAGCTGTAAAATGCCAAATATGTTCCGAATGTATGTTCAGGATTTCAAATTAATGTATCGTGCATCAAATACCATCAATTATTTCATTTTATTTGTCAATTCCAACGACTCGAAAGACACCGTTTTTGAACCCATTTTGAAAGGTTCAACACTGCTTGACAGCCTGGCACTCGGACATCGACAGCACTAGGGTTAAGAGACAGTCAGGAATGAGTAAAACACGTTCTTAAAATGTCAAGTTTTATCTTGGATATATATCCTGAAATGACTTTAGTAAATTGTCATGCACATCAAGTCATTTTGCACAATTCCACTTAAGAAAAACCAATCCATTCATACAACATGAAATCTCTAGTTTTAGGTGGGCGATTCAGGTGATCGATTGGTTACCTGGTTGATCTACTAGGAGATCAAAAAATCGATCACCTGGACCAAAAATCAGGGGATCAATTTTTTTATCACCCCGTGCGGTCTTATTTCGAGGCCTGTTCAACATTTTAGGGAAAACCCCTGATTGGGTTTAAATATCGCAATTCAGATCTCGTTCACTCCAAATTAGGAAGGATATGGATTATTTAAATTGACAAAAATATTTTCATAACTGAAACAATGCTAGTAATTGGGGTGCAGTTGTCGGTAGGAGATGAGAATTGAGCCCCTAGGAGGATGCACCCCTAGGAGGCTGACTTTGTGGTGATGGAATATTCTATTCTTGTTCAAATAAATTAAGACAGTTCAATGATTATGTCAAATTTGATGTTATATTATAAGTTATCCTGTCCCTGCGAGTTTGATACTGAATTTTATCCTGTTTCCTGGCGAAAATGCCACACGACCGCGAAGCGGGAGTGTGGCATTCGCCAGGAAACAGGATAAAATTCAGTATCAAACGAGCAGAGACAGGATAACGTATTTATTTCTACGAGCAGCCTTTTCAACTCGGGGAAGTTGCGAGGTAAAGTGGGTCCAAAACTTGCTAATCAAATACGACAAAAGTGATAATGAAAACGGCTGGAGACGCGTCAAATGTTTTGAAATATTCGGGATCAGCATTGTAGATTTGGTCATATTTCATAGAAATATGACAAGAAATCATGACTTCTGCTCGAAATGATAAGTCAAAAGACCGTACAGCGCTGGAGTCTGATCGCCAACTCTTCGGCTGATCGGCCGAGCTGGAGTGGGGTCGAGTCGGCGAAAAAGCCGGCACAGTTTTCGAACAAAAAACGTCTGAAAATGGTCAATCTTGAATTAAACGACGTATTCTAAGAATGTTTTCTACCTGCTAACAGTATTTTGATTCATGTAACCTAAAATTGTAGACGTCAAATAAGAATAAACGCGAATATCGGCGGTAAACTTCCACATCATTCACATTGTAGCGGCGCATGTGATCGTACCGAGGCGACATCGTCGAAGCGAAGTCAAGCGTCAGGCGGCTTTCGTCAACTGTTACTCACAGTCACAATACACTACCTTTTCCAGATATTCCAGGAATAGTCGCACATACTATCGGTCAGATTTACAAAGTTGATGTCCGACATATTCTTTATTTCCAGTTCTGTCGCTGACAGATCACTCCAGCTGCCATGTTTGTTTACATTACAAACTGCAGTCAACTGGGTCAGCCAGTGCAGTTTGATATGTGTTTTTATCCCAACGGCACGTGACCGCTGTCGGCCAATGGCTGGCCTAGGATCTTCTGGGAGTAGAAATAATACTTTATTCTAAGCTTTAAACTCTTTCTCAGAACCATTACATATGGCGGCGGCAAAAACACAAAAAAAACTCAATAGCAATCAGGACGCCGGTGGCAAAAACTGATAAAAACTCAATTGAGGTAAAAAAAATACTGAAATTTCAGTATCCGGTGGCAAAATTTTGGACTTCTATGAATCCCTGCATCTTATGAACACGATATCTTGAGAACAATTCATCCATCTGACTTCAAACTTGAGAAGGTGCTTCACATCAGTTAGACATCCATTGGTATTGATCTTCATTGAGGTTATATGTAATCCAAGATGGCTGCCATTGACCATCTTGGATTCCATCTGTCCTGCATCTTGTGAATGCGGTATCTTGAGAACAATTGGTCCGATTGACTTCAAACTCGAGACGGTGCTTCACGGTATGTAGTCCAAGATGACTGCCATTGACTTTCTTGGATTCCGTCCGTCCTGCATCTTGTGAACGCGGTATCGTGAGAACAATTCGTTCGATTGGCTTCAAACTTGAGAAGATGCTTTGCATCAGTTAGACTGCCATTGGTATTGATTTTAATTGAATTAGTATGTAATCCAAGATGGCTGCCATTGACCGTCTTGGATTCCGCCCTGTATCTTCTTGTGAATGCGGTATCGTGAGAACAATTTGTCCGATTGATTTCAAACTTGAGAAGGTGCTTCCCATCAGTTAGACGGCCATTGGTGTTGATTTTCATTGAGGTAGTATGAAATCCCATATTGTATCCATCTGTGTTGTGAACGCGTTATTTTGAGATCTATTCCACCCATCGATGTATAAACCTCACCGTTCACAAATCCATATACAATTACAAACTTGCATTCCAGTGTTACACTACCCATTACTACTTCCCAAACCTCCTCAACTCGTCTCAACAATTCCAGATAAACGTCTCCTTCCACATACACATATCCACTTTCCAAGTTATAGTTAAGGAGATATTGGTTACTTAGCGGAGGACCTGCTAGCTACTCAGCTTGTTTTAAACTGATTTATTTTGTGATATTCTAGAAGCCTACAACAAATTATTCATCTCGCCACTTATTTTAGAGAGTTATGCGAGATTTTGTGATATACCCTTACTGCTTTGAGGTGTAGTTGAGGTGTACCTGTGAGGTGTACCCTCAGATATTATGAGGTGTATTTGAGGAGTAGATGAGGTGTAGTTGAGGAGTAGATGAGGTGTAGTTGAGGAGTATCGAAATATGCAAATTAGTACACCTCAGTGAGGTGTACACCTCAGGTGAGGTGTACACCTCAGGTGAGGTGTACCCTTCAGGTGAGGTGTACCCCTCAGGTGAGGTACTGAGGTGTACTTGAGGCATATCGGATTCCAATTTTGAAAAATATATTCATACCTCCATTGAAAATAGGTACCAGGCATATTTGTATTCTCATTTTTTAGTGAACACCGCTAAGTAGATTGATCCCCATCCTCTCGCTACAATAAATTTTCTGCAGCATTTTTCGCTACAAAGCCTACAACTAACATATGAGCAGCCAAACTTGAAAGTAGGGAAAGGTGACCGTGTATGTCGGAAAATGGTAGCACCACACTTATAAAGGAGCTTTAACATTGGCTCACAAGTACTCCAATTGCCACACAGAGGATTCCAATGCAAAAGCATACAAGGGACCAGTGTATTTGGGAAGTGACAGTTAACATATCCATTTTGGAAATATATCTGGAAGGTTGACAACATATCCACAGGTGCAAAAGTTTGCATGAGATTAACAACAGTTTCTCTGTAAATTATACAACAGTGCCCATTAACTGATTGCTATGATAATTTGAAGTGAAGAATGTTACAGCAGGTTTTAGTTTGATGTATTAGTGTCCTGGTGTCAAAATAATAATAAAAATTGAGTTTACATAGCATTTTTCATGTTGTTTAGAAGTTCAGGAGGTACATGTTTTTCTGACAAAGTCAATGAGGTGTACTTGAGGTGTAGGTAATTTAAAGTAACATTCATGCCAGAATGATGACCCAGCATAGACATGTATAGAGAAAATTAAATTTAATGTCATGTTCAGCAATATTTAGTCTATTTAGCGAGTATGAATAAAAGATTGTGCTGGCAATTATTTACAATAAGTGGATGGTATATTATGCTCAATTTCATGACAATTAAACCTTTCCACCAAGTCCACCATATATCTTGGGTGTAGGTGGATAACTGTATCTTATATTATGCCAAGCTTGTTACGGTGGAGTGTAGGAAATATACTTGAGATGTAGGTAAATTATGAGGTGTATTAAGTACATACTTGTATACTTAATTTTGTACATGCATATTTTAGCAAAGTCCATGAGATGTACTGGAGTATATTTTGACAAAGTTCATGAGGTATCACTCACTGTTAATTATTAATTTGTTAATTAAATAAGGGCTGTACTTATTTCAAACTGTCAGACTGAATTGGTGTATGTTACAATAGAATATTAGACTAAGGCAGGAACATCCAACTGAGACATAGAGTTCAAAAGTATTAAGAAAATAATTAAAGAAGAGCTCCAGCTGAGAATGTATGCAGCTGACACAAGAAATAGCAGAAGTAGATTTTATGTATTGTAAACTGGAAAACAAGGTATGACCTGTCAAGTGTTCACATGTGTCACTATGGTTCTTTTATTCATAGAGGGTGTATGAGATTTACAGTTAGCCAACCCATTTATTGATTTATTTTAAAATATAGCGCTTGTGAAGATCTTAAATGAACAAGAAATGTATTTTGAAATATAAATAGAACATTTAGTTGATCATGTTGATGGGCAGTGAAATCTGTATGGGAAGCCAAGGTAAACTTGAGGTGTACGAAAATTACAAGTATATTTTGACAGTCCCAGAGGTGTACTTGAGGTACATGCATAGTTTGGCAAAGTCCATAAGGTGTACTTGAGGTGTAGTATATAACATATCTATTTTGGCAAAGTTCATAAGGTGTACTTGAAGTGTAGGTAAATTACAAAAATATTTTTTCAAAGTCCATGAGGTGTACTTCAGGTGTATACACCTTGAAAAAGAAAATGAGGTGTACACCTCAGGTACACCTCGACTACACCTCAACTTGAGGTGTACACCTCAGGTACACCTCGACTACACCTCAACTTGAGGTGTACACCTCAAGTCCGTAAGGGATATGCTTGAAATGTAACCTGGCTGTTATATCTGCAGAACTAATGATATGGTCTAAAAAGGACAATTCTGGATGATTAGTAACATATTCCCAGCATATTTCTCAATTAAACCTCAAGATAATTAAAGAGACTACTGCAATACGATACATAGTTTATTCTCTTAGCTTTCAAAAACAACTGTCTTCATCTTCAGAATGGCTTATGCACTGAATACATGCATGTATATGTATATTTCTCAATTACTTAGGGAAAGCCGAGTTTTCGTGTCTCGCATTAACCGTGTAACCATTATTTAAAGATGTAATCAGCCTCAAATCTGGGCTGAAATTGATGTCTCTCAAACTCGGCGAAAGTGACATATGTTACAACAGGTACAAAATGAAACACATTTGACCACAAAAAAATAAACTTGTTTCCACCATTCACGAGAAAATAGAAGGAGTTGATCTCTAAAAATAAATAGCATGGCATGCCGTTTATTTTTCCACTGCCGTGTCAACAAGCGTATACACGTATGGTGCGTTCTACCAACGTACGCTATGCGACATCACCGAACCGTGGCACGAGCCATGACGTTATCCCATGGCTGCAGCTGTGCAGCATTCAAATTCGTGAGCGTCGCTACGTCACTCATACGTCACGCAGTGACGTCATTTTCCTCTCCGCGTACAACACACACTCAATGGCGAGACAGAAAAGCCGTCGAAGCGGGCAGAGTTACAAATTTCTCTGACAAGATATTCTTGCATTCGTTGTATATGACGATCCCACAATCGTCAAATATAATACATATGATGCTTTGGTAATCTTCCCTGCTGAAAAAACGCACAGGGGAGAGGTTACAAAATCCATCCATTTTGAGGCTGATTACATCTTTAAGCAAAACAAATAAGTAACCTGGCTGCAGGGGGAAATTCAACCGCTCCAGTTTTCATTAGAATTTTCTCTGAACCACCAAAATAATTAATGAAATAAATTATTGTGCTGTGTACATTTCATCCTATTGTGACTGACAAAGGTAAATAAAGCATTTCACATAACACAACGCTAAACATATGACCCAATTTTGTGAAATAGGAAAATCCATGTATTTCCACAGATCACGGTCAAATATCAAAGCCATAAAATGCACATAGATAATGGCAGCCTCTCGAAGTCCGCGAGTTATAGTTTTGGTCATCCAGAAATAAGCAAACATGCCACCGAGTCAGCTGTCCTATTCAGTTTATTTTTATTATTTCAGAATGATGGCCCTAAGAAGATGTTTCACAAACGACGACGTAGAAGAAAGCTAGAAATAGAAGAGGAGAGAGGTAAACTTATTTGTGTTAAACAATATTCAACCTTTCATGTAGTAAAACATGTCACCATACAAAGTTTAGCTGATTTTTATCGAGCCCTTAACTTTAGCTGCGGAAAGCTCGTTTGTGTACCTGCCCCTATCTGAAACGTTTTTGGACTTGTACAATTTTTCTTGTCCACAGCTTCTTGGCCTCGCCCTATGTCCCCTAAACTAGGCCTCGAATGACCCGGAACCCTCATATTATTCATGGATCTTACACCATGCTACACTTATTCAACCCATCCGCTACTCTTGGGAACATGTCTCCACCCCTGCCAGGTCTCTGGTTTTGAGATGCGCGATCACACTCCCGTGCCTTCGTGCTCCTAAATTTGAACCGGTGTCAATATAGCGCACCTGGCATCAACTGGTGATCCAGTAAATCAGGAGATCATAGAAGTATCTAAGGGCCGGTATTCAGTGCGTAGATTGAGTAAAAGCTCAATATATGATGTATAATGTATTTCAGAGAGATTTTTTGGCACAGGAGGTAGATTAAAGTACCAAGCAGATTGGGCTCTCTGAGGATCCATTGTGATCAGTGTCTGTAGAGCCTAATTTTCAAAATTCATTTTTTTTTGTAGTTTTGGTTAGGTTTTTGTTAGGATTAGGGTTTTGTTAGGGTATGTTTGTTTGGGTCATCGTCGCCGTGTGACCAATAAGGTTAGGTGCGTGTTAAAATTCAAACAACCAACCAACCAGAGAGATTTGTTCAATATTTCATGGAAATTCAATTCAAATAGCTGACCTGTATTCAGAAATAACTCTGCGATATCCTTTCATCTCGCTATCTTGACTGCAGCGATCTTTACAAGTTTTGATGAGGTAATGTACACTATAGATCTCGGAAAGCTTTGCTGGTTAATTTTTTGGGGCCTCGAATGCTTTCTCTGGTGGTTCCCGACTGACCGCAAGAACTTCAAAGTTTTTCTCCTTCGCTCGACTGATGGCGCAATTGCCAAAAACGTCAAGCCCAACAGGCGAAAACATTTGCTAAAGACCTGATTGCTCACACGTCTTGTCTTCACACGGAAAGTACACAAGAATGAAAGAGAAAATCTGGGATATTTTGATGTCATTTAGCAGGTGATTCATTCATAATTATAATGACAAACCGGATCAAGTGGTAGCCAATTTATGAAAATGAAACTCCAGGATCGTTTTCTCAGAGATGTCAAAATTTTCACATCATGGTCTGCATAATATGACTTACGAGACCTATCAACAACAATGTCATCGACCACTTGACGTTGAGAACATAAATTCTTCAGTCATTAACCCTCAGCCCGATTGGGCTCAGGGGTATTGTTGTCACCATGTCTGTCCATCCCTCTGTTCTTCTGGATGTCCTCTTTCCCGGGCACTCCATATCTTGAGAACTACTGAAGGTAAGGCCAGCTAAACTTCTGTCCATATAGAATGTAATTAGTAGATGTGCCTTTCGTATGTGTCATTGGTCAGGTCCTCGTCTGTCTGTCTGTTCGTCCACTTTTCTGTCCATCAGTATCGTGGTTTAATTCCAACATTATCTGTTACTGGCTTTCTTGTAAGTTTCTAAAATCTAGTGGTGGTCAAATCATTTGCATAATAATTTCCCTGTATTCAGAACTGTTTTCTTTCCATTCTACTTCCAAAATATTCATGGAATGTTGCAAGCATTTTTCCTGATCTGCTTCAATCTACATGTAGACATGCACCAATTTTTTTTTGCCTGCAGGGTAGTGGACAAGGGAGATAACCACATAGAGGATTCTGCTGGAAAGTGTAGTACAAGTTTAAATCTACAGTTTAGATCTCCACAACATTTTCTGTTCGTGAATTACCATTTACCAATTACTCAGTTTGCTTTAACTGTTCGGCTGCTGGATTCTTCTTTATGGTGCACTGCAGAAGTTCCCATTTTTACGATGTATTACACTATTACATCCGGGTTCTATAAGCAAAAATATCATTCATACGTGGGTGTCAAGATTTGCCTTTCGTAGAAGCCGGTTCATAACAGTTCGGTCAAAGTTTATTTAGTTTATGCCGAAATATTTAAAATTGTCATTGTAAATACATTTTATTGTAAGAGGCTACATTGACTTTCAGCGAAATAACGCTTGAAAAACGTGCTTTTTTTCGCTGTCTTCAGCATGGTCGTGTTCGGCTATCTGACCGCCATTTCGAAAGATCTAGGTCTCGTTGTCAAGGGGAATCCTTGTTCTTTCTATAAATAGTCATTAATTTGATGGATGGCCAATGAAAACACGCGATGATGATGGATTTGGAAACAATAGAGAGATATCCCTTTCATAGAGCTGGAAGCAATGAGTCTCGCGATTGGACAAAGCCATCACATGGCCGAAATAATGGTCGTTCATTGGCCCAGACGTTGTACTGGAAATTTTCCATAACAAAATTACGACGTAAAAACTGGCGACTGTCGCGGAGGAAGTTGACAGAATTATGTGAAAATAAAGTTTGTTGCGATGATTTCATCGTAATCAACACTATGGATAGATAAACTGTGCTTTTATACTTAAAATATACCAAAGAATCATATATTTTGATGGGGTTTTCCGTAAGTATTTTATATTTTCTGAGCGGCCTTCTCGGCGAGATTTTATGAAAATCTCCCCTGGCGGTATTTATTTTATTATGCCCCCCCCCCTCTAACTAGAGGGGGGGCATATAGCGATCGCTTTGTCCGTCTGTCCGTCTGTCCGTCCGAATTTCTTGTCCGGGCAATATCTCGGTTAATATTTGATGGACAGGATTGAAACTTGCATGGAATGTGGCCAGTGGCTCATAGTTGTGCAGCGTAGAGTTTTTTCCGAGTTCCGGTATAATTTTCAAGAGTTATGGCCCTTTTTCTGAAATCTCTGTGAATGGGACTTGTCCGGGCTGGATCTTGGTTAATATTGTATGGACAAGTATGAAATTTGCATGATATGTGGTCAGTGACCCACAGTTGTGCAGCGTAAAGTTTCTCCACGTTTCGCTTATATTTTCAAGAGTTATGGCCCTTTGTTCCTGAATTCTCTGTGAATTGGGACTTGTCCGGGCTGGATCTCGGTTAATATTGTATGGACAATTATGAAATTTGCAGGATGTGTGGTCAGTGCCCTGTAGTTGTGCAGCGTGAAGTTTCTCCGCGTTTCGCATATATTTTCAAGAGTTATGGCCCTTTTTTCTTCAAATCTTTGTGAATTGGAACTTGTCCGGGCTGGATCTCGGTTAATATTGTATGGACAATTATGAAATTTGTAGGATATGTGGTCAGTGCCCTGTAGTTGTGCAGCGGGAAGTTTCTCCACATTTCGCTTATATTTTCAAGAGTTATAGCCCTTTTTTCTTCAAATCTTTGTGAATTGGGATTTGTAGGGCTCGATCTCGGTTAATATTGTGTGAACAAGTACAAAATTTGCATGATATGTGGTCAGTGACCCATAGATGTGCAGCGTGAAGTTCTCTGTTTTCGGTTATATTTTCAAGAGTTATGGCCCTTTGTTTAAACCTAAGTGAATGGGATATATTTATTTGTCCAAGCTGGATCTCAGTCCATAACCGATTTGAACCAGGAAAATGGCTATATTATATGTTATTCTACATTCCAAAGCAAACAACATAGGTCCTGAAGTATGAAATTGCCCCAAAAACAGTGAATTGGGTGCAAAATTCAAAGTTCACTGATCGCTTCATAATTTCACCACAATATACTCCCAAGGAATGTAGGTCTCATGACCAGGTCACATTTTCGGATTTGGCGAAAGCCCTGGCGACCATCTTGCATCGAAGCATCGTATTATCACTTGTTGCTTGATACTTGGAATATGTATTATGTGAGGCATGGCAAAAAAGTGACAAACAGAATTTTTATAATTATCCAAATTAGGCCTCCACCAACCAATAAAGAACAGAACAATGGCGGGGCAGTGTTGGGTTAAAGTGGAAGGGGGGGCATACAATTGAGCAATCTCTGATTGCTTCCTTCCTGTGTTTTTTATTTCTTTCTCCCGATTTCGTTCTTCTAAGACAGCATATGAAGTTTACATCCAGAAAATCAAGACAGACTTAGCTAACAATATACATATGGTTTTTATCAGGTTTCATGCATGGTAAATTTGAAAATACCGATTTTAGACAATGGTACGCGAAGACCGACAAGTTCAGGGCCACTCTCCCGCCCTCAACTTGACGCATCAAGATCGCGGCAAATCATCTGTTGGAATGTTTGGTTTGGGACGATTTTATTGTCGTTTACACCTGGATTTACGCTAACAGCGACTGGGAATCATCGTCTCAAGTCTTCAAGTTTTCTGTTGGGAAGTATACTTTCTAATTTCTAACGATAACAAAATGGCTATCAAGAATTCTTTCGGCCATTTACTTCGTTTGTTGTGTTGTTGTTTTTTGCCCTCGACATCACGTAAGTCGCGGGCCCATACCAACACCTAATATACGCACTATGCACACAGTTGAATGTGCCTAATTGCTCTCTTGATAAATAAATGTTATCATTTTATTCGTTTATAAAAATCACGAGAGTTTATGAGAATTTGTGCGTATCTTTGGAACACAATTTCCAAAGAAATATTTCCCGAACTATTACTAAGAAACTTAGATCGTATATGCTTGTCTCTGAGAGTAAACCATGCAATCTCTAAGTCATTCTTTCATATATTGAAATCAGAATGGTTCTTTAAATCAGTTACGATTTCTTAGACCCATATTTGAAATTAATCTTAGTATTAAATTAATTTCTTTTTACTGAGAAATTATGAACAGATCTGGTGTGGGTTTATTTTCCCGGGAAGACAATCAGAATGACTCTCGTCCGAGACGACATGAGTGCTACGTAGATTTTCTCTAGCATGCCTGCACAGGTTTTATTCGGGGTGATATCGACTCAGCAGACTTGTTTACGATCAAGACAAAGATCAAGTCTGGAGTTATGTAATCGTCTGCTACTTGTTTGGCACTGTAAAAGAACACAGTACCAGGTGACGGTCTAGTTCTCGCCGAGAGCTATCATTTCAATCAAGACTCAGCGGACATCCGACCTTGAGACGTCCTTTGTCTAGCCACAGTCCAGTACAATCGACTCTATGGACTACGGCTTCACTCATTTATAGACTGCTACTGATCTTCATCCACAGTCTTGTACTTTACTTCGACGGACTTCGATTTTGCCCTTGACTATCTTAGCCGTCCCTCTTCTACTATTGCTTCATCATTTTTATTGTCATTGTTAACTGGATGATCATTTTATACTTTTGTGACAGACTGGTAAGTATGTGACCTCAATTTTGTATTGATTCAGCATTGAACATTGATTTCATGGTTTATTATGTAACACCAGTGATCTCTTTATGGATCATTTGATTGGTCAGTCCAGATTGTGGAATTATGAGGCATGTTCTTGGACTACACCACTGCCTTCCAAGACCATACTTCCTCATTCACCCATCCGCTATAGATCGTCCTTCATTTCAGTTTCCGCAGCGACACTTTGGGCTCCAAATTTTCATCGACCTACGTTTCTTCAACTCGGTCGGCTTTCCTACATCTTGTGGTTTGGAATGATAGACTCTACTACACTATGTGCTATGGTTTCATCGGGGCCTCGACGATGTTTTATAGACTCTACTACACTATGTGCTATGGTTTCATCGGGGCCTGGACGATGTTTTCAAAACCTGATCGTCGTTTGTCGTCCGCATCATTAGTGCTCCTGTTCGGAAGTTATCACCTTCACGGTTCATACTTTATGTAAGTATCATGGGACAATCAAGTCTGGGGACAACAATGTGTCTAGATTTGTGCCCCTGCCAACGACTCGGGACCCAGACAGTAGTTCCTACATGAAGTATCGACCTCCGTTCACCGGACATCAACACTGGAGTATGAATCCATTTATGCTTGCGGATAGATGGCACACTACTACCTTCGTGTCGGAGATGTCCGAGCCTACAAGTTGCTGGTGCTCTGTCTCCGGTATGGCTTCCATGTTTACTTCTTTCAGACAAACCTCATGTACCGGACTGTCATTTGGATCAAGTATTGAAGTTTTCCCAACCTCTCACCCTTACCCTCCATATGGATAGAGTTGTGAGGTTTGGATCTCTTTTCCTTAACCATCTAGTAGTCGGCGGCCATTTACAGCTCTGGGAGTTTTTGGCGGTTTTTTACAGACGTCGCTTAGATTCTGAGACTAGACGCATTATCTTCATATACCCATTCATCCTCCTCGCTTCCTACGCTTACCATCGCTGGTCGACGATTCGAGTGGCAGGTTCTCCCTTTCGGAGTCAACATCGCCTCATGGTTTTTCATCCATATCTCGGCACCAATCATGGCGTTCCTGCATCTACGCGTATTCATATCGAGGTATACACAGACGACATTTTCATTGGGTCCAGTTCACTTCGCTCGTCCTTTGACATCTTGGCTTCTTCCCTCACCCTCAGAAGTCAGAGTTGGTACCAACGCAATTACGTCATTTCATCGGGGCAGTCTTCGACTCAGTCCATCAGTTGGTACAACCTCTAGAAGACCGGTGGACCAAGCTTCAGACGATGGCTCTAAGTTTTTGCTTTCACCTTCACAGCCCCTCAAACTTTGGCAGAATCTTTTAGTCTACTCACATCCACTCAAGACTTCACTCACTACGGTCGTCTCCAAGTTCGGCCTCTGCAATACCACCTGCAGGGATATCTTCAGATGTCATTCCTCAATCTAGTTCCGGTATTAACGTCTACATCCACATCTGATTTGATGGTAGTCCCGTTACAATGTCATGCGGGGAGTACCCTTTGTACCATCAGCTCCACTACACCATCTCTACACCGATGCGTCTGAGACAGGTTGGGGAGCTCATCCAGATGACCTAGAGATGTCCGGCAGATGGTCGACATCGGATGCCAAACTTCATATCAACCTCTTGGAAATGAAAGCTGTCCTCTGTGCATTGGAGTCCTCTTCTGGTGAATTCGTCTCTTCTCATCGCAACAGACAATTTGACCGTCATTGCTCATATCAACAAGATGGGTACCACCGGATCCTATCCAACATTTCGTCTGGTTTGGACCCTCTACGACTGGGCTCTGCAACATCACTGCCAGCTTCGTGCTCGTCATGTTCCAGGTCGGCTCAATGTACTAGCAGATCGCCTTTCTCGTCCCGACAGTGTTCTGCAGACCGAGTGGCAACTGCATCCTGAGGTCTTCCAACGCATCACCAGCATCTGGAAACCCCCCTGATCGACCTGTTTGGGACGAGGAACAATGCACAGCTTTTCTTATTCGTCATTCCGGTTCTGGAACCTCGAGCCTACGCCATCGATGCTCTATCGATCAGTTGGGACAACTTCCTTGCATATGCCTACCCACCCATTGCCCTACTGCAGGAAGTACTACAGAAGATTGTTCAACACGACTGCATCATTCTTCTCGTTGTTCCGTGGTGGCCCCGTCGACTGGTTTTCCGACTCTGGTTCCCCTACTCACCGCCCGCCACATCGCCTACCAGTTTGGCCCAACCTGTTAAGCCAACCTTACGGGATAGTCCACCACAACCCTCAGTGGCTCAACTTGCATGTCTGCAGGCTATCCAGAGTGCGCTCACAGACCAAGGATTTTCAGCAGATATTGCAGAGACGATGGTCAGCCAACCGACCTTCCACATCACAGCTCCATCAGTCTAAGTGGAAATATTTCGTCTCTTGGTGTCGATGTCGAGGTACAGATCCTGACGCTACCTCTCTTCCCATAGTTGCGGACCTCCTTCTTCACCTACACCGGGATAGGAAGTTTCAAAGCAACACCATTGACATTGACATTTTTTCCGGCCTTTTCTCAGATTGTTTTTTTTTTTTTTGCATGGTTTGGAAGTTGAGAAGCAAGGAATTTTTACAAAATAGATAGCAATTTCAAGTATTACATATGCAGACAATGAGCGACTGATCACACTGGGTGGTCAAATAGTTGGCACTTTCATTTGTGTCCAAAAATTTAGGGGTTAGAGAACAAGTAGATAATTACAAGCGTCTAGTCCGTCATTCATAATCCAGCTGTCGTCCATTAGAGAATATCCGCGTCCATAATCCAAAGACCTATTCCATTTTCCATATAACAGTATTAGCACCTAATTCAAAAAGACAATCATAGTATACTAGTATACTTAGTAAGGCTAAGCCTCCTATTGTTCCTAGAGTGGGGGTTTCAGGGACTAAGAGAATGTCTGGCGACACTTCCGGTCCTCCTACCAAACTGTCTAAATCGGCTGCTTCCACTTCCGGTCCTAAGGGGAAGCAAAAGGCTGTTGGACAGAATCGTCAACAGCAAGGTCAGAGCACTTCCGGTAAAGGTAAAGGAAAGCGCTCTGGCGAGAAGCAGCAGTCTGGCCGGTGACAATTCGAGCCATGTCAACCTGTTGACATGGCGGGACCTCGAATTGCCACAACTTCCGGTCCCGCCAGAAACAAGTCTCCCAGTAGGAGGATGACTACAGTGATTTTGGCGGAATTGGCTAAAAATGGGGATGGATCCATGGGTGATTTCCTAGTGGTTACTCCCCTGGCTGCCGCTCCACTTCCGTCTCGTATACCTATACGAACGGAACGTCTTCTGGAAACACAGGCATCTGTGGACAAGCTCATCCAGAAGCAAGCCATAATAGAACTTCCGGTCAACGACCGGTCCCCCGGGTTCTATTCTCCGGTGTTTCTTGTGCCGAAAAAGCATACACCGGAAATGCACATGATCATCAATCTGCACAGGCTGAACTAGGACTTCCTGTCGAAACCTCCTCGCTTTCGCATGGAATCCTTCCAGTCTATCAAGACCACCCTGGTCCAAGGGGAATGGCTAACATCACTGGATATTAGGGATGCTTATCTGCATATCCCAATCCATCCGAATTACCGGAAGTACCTGAGATTTATGATCGGCGCTTGTCGTTACCAGTTCCAGGTTCTTCCTTTCGGGTTGGCCAGTTCCCCCTGGGTTTTTTACCAGGGTATTTCAGCCAGTGGCGGCATACCTGCACAATCGAGGTATAAAACAACATTTTTACCTCGATGACTCCCTTATCAGGAATTTGTGCAGGGAACAGCTCCGTTGCGATACAATGTTTGTATTGCACCTACTCCATTCACTGGGTTATCTCCCACACTTGGACAAATCGGAGTTAACACCGTCTCAACAGCGATGCTTCCTAGGTGTGGCTTACGTCACCAATTTGGCTCTTGCTCTGCCACCGGAAGTTCGCTGGCGCAAGATATGTCTACAGATACCATTGTTTATCAGACATTCTTGCCGAACAGCCCACCAATTTGCATCCGTAATCGGCCTGCTGATGTCCACTCAGGATGTCACATCTCTAGGCCGATAACAGTTATGTCCATTGATGCTATATCTGAATCATCATTGGATAAACAGGCGCAGGAATCCCATGATTCCTGTCACAGAGGAAGTCAAATGTCACCTATTATGGTGGCTAGACCCCCGCAACGTGATGCCAGGAGTAACACTGCTTCCGTTCATAGCAACTCGTCAGTTGTTCACGGATACATTGATGCAAGGTCGGGGTCGATATCAGGCTTTTGGACTGCGGAGGAGAGATCGTTACACATCAATGTACTGAAGTTCATTGCCGTCAATCGTGCTGTTCTCACATTGATAAACGATCTCAGAGGTCAGTCGGTATTGCTAGCCACAGACAACACAACTGTAGTGGCATACATAAACAAGATGGGGGGAACTAGGTCAGCCAACCTATTGAGTCAAGCCGAGTCTCTCTGCCATCTGTTCTGGACACAGGACTTGGTCCTTCGTGCCAGACACATACCAGGACATCTGAATGTTTTAGCAGACGCATTGTCCAGAAAACATCAGATTTTACCGACGGAATGGCAACTTCACCCGGACATCCTGCGCCAGATCTCTGTGATCTGGGAAACTCCGCAAATAGACCTGTTCGCCACTCGCCTCAACCATCTACTTCCGCTGTACATGTCTCCAGTACTGGACACACAAGCAGTGGCAGTAAATGCACTGTCGCAGGATTGGACGGGGCTGATAGCATGTGTTTCCGCCTCCAGCAATCCTGCCTCTAGTATTACAAAAGATAGACAGCACCGCTGCATAGTGTATCTAGTAGTCCCCTCGTGGCCAGCTTGCACATGGTTTCCCGACCTCCTGGACATAGTGGTCGACGTTCCAAGACGTCTTCCGCTATGGGAAAAGCTACTCTGTCAACCGAAGTCAGCCATTTTCCACCATCAACCTCAGATATTCCACTTGCACGTGTGTAAGTGCTCAGGAATTAACTCTCTGAGGCAGGATTTTCTCGGGAAGCTACGCAAAGAATGGCTGCTTTCACTCGAAGCTCCACTTCCGCATGTTATCAAGGAAAGTGGATGATCTTCCAAGAGTGGTGTTTTGGAAAAAGCATTGATGCCAGTCATGCCTCTGTTCAGCAGATAGCAGACTTTCTGTTATTCCTATTTAATGATAAGGGCTTGAACCCATCAACTGTGGATGGTTACAGAGCTGCTTTGTCTAGGATTATTACACTCTCTACGGGGAATAATCCAGCGTCTGATCCTAATTTAACGCCCCTTATAGGTCGTTTAGGATTGATGCACAAGCTGCTGTTCCTAAGCTTCCAAAACGGGATTTGGCGTTAGTTCTGCATAGACTTTCTGAACCTCCGTTTGAACCTATAGCTACCGTCGATTTGAAGTTTTTGTCCTATAAAACTGCGTTTTTATTGGCATTAGTGTCAGCGGCGAGAGTGTCTGAGTTGCATGCTCTGGACGTTAGAGAAGTTAGACACGATTCTAGGTTTTCATATGTAATTCTATCCGCTATACCGGATTTCGTGGCTAAAAACCAATCCCTGTAGGATGGTACTTTTAGGGAATTTAAGGTTCCCGCGTTAGCGGATTTCTTGTCCTCGGGTCTCGAAGTGGTTAACCTGATGTGCCCCATTCGAGCTCTTACTGTATATATTAATCGCACAAAGGTACCACGTGCTGGGCGGAGGCGATTTATTTATTCCATTTTGTCCCCGGAGCCAACAGGAAATATCAAAGAATACTATTATTTCCTTATGGCTCTCCAAAACTATTAGATTAGCCTACCATGAAGTGTCGCCGGTGCAGGCTGCGTTGTATAATGTCTCCGCTCACGAAATCAGGGCGCTTGCGGCATCTTGGCCCTTATGGACCAATAGGTCAGTAACTGAGATAATGAGGGCATGTTACTGGCGATCACATACAACCTTCGCATCATATTATCTGAGGGATATGACACTCATCAAGGATGATCTCTACTCATTGGGACCCCTAGTGACAGCACAGTGGATCACCGGGGCCAGGGCGACACACAGACACTAGAGGCCTGTATGTTTTTTATTGGTTTTTAATGGTAAGAATCACGTTCCCACACAAACAATTTCTTTCAACAAAAAAAAGGGCGGGGGTGGAGGGGGGAACATGTATATGACTTCCATTACAGTAATTCACCTAATAATTCAATCACAGGAAATTCACTTTTCAACTCTGTTATTCAAACACAGATAAAAAGTAACATTCCCATTGTTCATTCAAATTGAAGAAAAGCTATATAATGACAAAATGTGACACCTTGTAGATGGTGCCATCAAGAATATTTTCAGATATAAGCCATTTTTGTTGCACTTCCGGTGATCAAATTATTAGGGAAATTACTGTAAGCCAGTGCCGATTAGCTCTGGGAGATATAGGACTTAACCTAGTATCAGTGTATACGATTACATGATAAAACACTGTTACTAACAGGTCTTTTAGGAAGTCCATGCTTAAGTTTAAGCTTTATGGTCAGCCTCGAGCCCCATACTGGTATCCATCCAGATGCGTACGTTTAGATTTCATGGTCGCTTTGTTCTCCCGCCATCCGAACAGTGGCATTCCACACTATTTGTCAGTAAGGTAAGTTTTCAGCGCAAAAAATCTAAAAAATTCATAGTTAATTTTTACATTTTTAACTCTTTCCCCCTTGGACTTGTGGGGAATTTTCTCTCTCTGACCCATAATAGATTTGTAATGGCGTAGATCTTTAACCCATGGACGTATTTCAATTTTCATACTTCATACTTATTTCATACCGTCCTGAAGCTAATTCTCCGTAGGTTCGGGATTTGGCAGTGACATCACGAGATGGCTGGTATAGAACGAGCTATAACTGTTATAATCCTATATACTTCCACAAAGGAGAATGAAGACGGTAATTTATTCATAAGGTGAAAATAAAACCGCATCACTGATTGGCCAAGGCTGACAAACTTTTTTCAGAGGCCCGGCATGATTGGAGCGCGTGGTCGCCATGGCCACATGCAGCATGGGCAAAGCCAAGAAAGAATGGCGCATCAACATTTTAAAATGGAGATGAACAGGTCCCGGGAAAATATGTAAAATAAACTCAGATGGGCAGATTTGATGAGCTAGTCATCAAGGTTAGATACTTCGGTAGTTTATGCTCGCGTTATGTAAAATATTCAGGAATTTGGAAGCAAATTTTACTATTTTTCGAACATTTCTCTTGGAGCACACCAAACACATTTGTTGTCAAATCGTGCATTTTCCATCGATTATTTCTGTTCCTCTCCCGATTTCATTTTACCTTACTATAAAACATACCAACAGTCCATATAGTCAGATCATTGAAATTTTGACTTTCTGAAAATATATACATGTAGTTTTAATTAGGTTTTACTCAAAGTAAACGCAAAAAATTGCAAGAATAATCCACCATATGGGAACTCAAATGACTCTTCAAAATCCGTCTTCATGGGTTAGGCGAACACTCGTCAAAACACGCTTACATGGGGATCTACACAAGTCGTCAAAACCCGCTTACATGGGGGAAAGAGTTAAGCTAAAACTTACCTTACTGACAGAGTAATGACCCACCTGACCTCCCCGCTTGGGTCTTTACGACGTGTCGTAAGAAGTGGAGAACGAGTTGCATCATGGGATTGGGGCATGCGCATTGGGACGGAAGTGTATTGTGCTATTTTCAGATTTTACTTGTTAGCTCACATTTGCACACGAACGCTATATGTCAGTAAGGTCAGTTTTAGCTTAAAAATTTAAAAATTAACTATAAATTTTTTAGTTTTCAGTAATATCTGTAGGCAAAAATTCAACATGTCATCCTAATAATTGGTGTGTTACATGCGTGACAGATATTCAACATGGCTATAATATAACTTACCATGCCTTATTTTGGGAGAAACTGAATAATTATGTTAACCTCAATCCAAAGTTAGAGGAAACCAGGTTTACCTAATATATCGTTAAAAAAATTGTCAGTAAAGAAAACTTATACACATTTTCTATCATTTGAGTGTCACGCACGTAACACGAAGTTGAGGTCTACATAATAGAAAAACTACCTGTTAATGACAAACTTTATAGAATATACTGATATTCATTATCTTTGATGATAATGGAATTGTTCTGCACGTCACTGTTATAATCTCTCAGCAAAAATGCAAAAACCCACTATTTTGCTCTGAAATAAGGGAAAATTTCCCCCCATCTTCGATACGACTCATAAAATTTGCATGGACTTCATTCTGGAAAAAAATCACCTTTGTATCAGAAAGTACAAACACCTGAGTAAATTAAAACCACAAATAGAACCAGCTACCAGACATATAAAATGTTGATGCTTCTTGTTTGAAATATGTCCCAATTGCAATTAACCAGAAAATTAGATCGATCTATGTGTTTTGATTGCATTCTGGAATATTTTAGATGAGTCGGATTGAAAAATCATGGTGACAACACAACCATGTACAATCATGTTTCTATCTGATTTTACCTTAACTTTTCCGTGAAATTAATTCAGCATTTCAGCGAGTCTAGTTGAGAAAAGTAACAAACTGAATTAATGAGGGAAATGTATAGAAACTGTATAGAAATGCGCAGAAAAGAAACTTGTGCCATTGAAAATATCTGAAGCGCATGTCAGATCGACCGTCGTTGCCAGTTCCATGTTCCGTTGTATAAAAATAGAAATTCAGTCTCGCTCAGTTTCATTTTGTCAAAAAAAAATTATCAATTGAGGGAATGCTGGTTGACAAAAAAAGTATTTATTGCTCAAATCTACACCTGTTATTGTTGTGCCATTATCTTCCTATGGAGATCCTACTGCAGACTAAAAGTTCTCACCCTCTGGAGCCTCGGCCAATAGGTTACACTGCGACCTACCCAACACCACGCCGTTCTCGCACACCAGCACGCCGTTCTCCGATTCGGGGTCGCCAGTTTCGTTCACCTCATCGTCATCCCCGGTCACCTCTACGTCCGTCTCGGGTTTCACGACGTTCTTCACCATGACGTCGTCGATCCATCTCTTCACAACGCCGGTCGCGGTTATCTCCACGTCACCGGGCGTCTACTCATAGGTCTTCAGCTGCGATCAACGTTGCCCGACCATGCCACCCGCTTGATCGATTGTTGTCTACCAACACTTCTGCTCTTTGATATCTTCATGATGCATCTCCTGATCGTCGATCTTCATCAACATCCTCCTCTCATGTACGGAAATCATCCCCGAATGTGGGAGATTTGCCATTTTCGGACAAGATGGCGGCCCTGATGGCTCTTGTCCCTGAGATGCCGGAACCTACTACTACCGCTCCAGCGTCTAGGTCTAGACGTGAGCCCGTGTCTATGACTTCTATCATCGTTTCGGCCATACCAGTGGTAGCTAAAGCACCATCTTCATGTGCACCATCTCCGGAGTGGGCGCCCATATTGGCTACCTTTGACAGTCAACTTCAGGACCATGACCAGTTGAAGAAACCTAGGTTCTTCTTTTATAGAATGCATGACGGCGTCCTTCCAGTCAAGCCTCCTATGTTGGATTTGGATCAAGGTGTGAAAACTAACAAAGCTACCACTCCCCTCACGGCTAAGGAAGTGGAGCATCTTCAAGAGATGTTCATCGCCATTCAGCGCATTACTTCATACACTGACTGGCTCCTGTCTGCTTCATCCCGTCTGGTGTTTGATCCTTCCGTCCGTCAGCCTGGGGGTGACGTACTCCTGTCTCTCGATCATCAAGCCTACCTGCGGGGTTGTTTTTACACGCTGAACAGGTCAAATTGCCATGTGATCGAGGTCAAATTGCCATGTGATCGAGGCTTCCCCTTTCTCATATGCTGCCCTTCTTCAAGCTCAGCGTAAGGCAGTCTTACATAACACCAAATCCGAGGTTCCGGTTTCTGCCCAAAACACCTTCATCCACCAGCCGTTGAATTCCAAGTTTTTGTTTAACAACGCAATTCAATCCATCATGCCTGGTATTCAGGAGGAGAGAACGTCTAGACTTCTGGCCGCTGCTTCCTGTCGCACAGCTCCTGCCTCGACCGCATCTAACCAGAGGAATCGAGGTTCAGCTCAGAAAACTACCTTACGGGAGACTACTTCTGATAATTTTCGTCCCTTTGCCAAGGCTTCAACTACCCGTGGACGACGACGTGATGGTGCCAGAGGTAGAGGTGCCTCTAACAAGCCTTCCGTCATTTCACTCATCCTATCGTCTGAGGCCGTCTGCAGCATTTCTGGGAAAATTGGCAGCTCATTACAGACGATGTTTGGATTCTAAGGACACTAAGAGAGGGATTTTCGCCTCACCTTCCAGGACCATCCCGAGCTCATATCTCGTCCATCACTGCTGCCAGTTCCTTCAGGACACGTTCAGACACTTCTATCATCCGTCACCACTCTCATTACAAAAGGTGCGGTCAGAGAGCTACCTGAGGCCGAGGACACAGTCGCTTTCTACAGCCGTGTTTTCCTGGTTCCGAAAAAGAATTCCGACCAGATGCGTAGGATAATCGACCTGAGATGTCTCAACAAGCTGTACCTGTCACCACCTCCACATTTCAAGATGACGTCGGCTTCATCGATCCGGGCCCGTCTACATCACAGGGATTGGCTGGCCTCCATCGATCTACAAGACGCTTATCTGCACATACCCATTCATCCTCGACACCGTCGGTAACTACACTTTACCGTCGCCGGTCGACGTTTCGAGTGGCAGGTGCCCCCGTTTGGAGTCAACATCGCCCCATGGCTTTTCACCCGCATCACAGCACCAGTCATGGCGTTCCTGCATCTACGGGGTATACACATAAAGGTTTACATAGACGACATCTTCATCTGGGCGATGGACAAGTCTACTCAATGCTCACATCCGATTCGTTTTACTCGTCCTTCAACACCTTGGCTTCATCCCTTATCCTCAGAAGTCAGAGTTGGAACCGGCACAATGCTGTCAGTTCATCGGGGCGGTGTTCGACACACTTCAACAGTTGGCACGACCCCGGAAGACCTGTGGACCAACATTCAGACGATGGTTCGAGTCTTGTTGACCTCACCTTCACAGCCCCTCAAGTTTTGGCAGAGACTTGTAGGTCTACTCACATCCACTCAAGACCTCACACAGTATGGTCGTCTCCAAGTTCGACCTCTGCAATACCACCTGCAGCGGTATCTTCACATGTCATTCCTCAAACCACTAGTTCTGGTATTGACGTCTCTACATCCACATCTGGTTTGGTGGTAGTCCCGTTACAATGTCATGCGGGGAGTACCGTTTGTACCACCAGTTCTTCTATACCATCTCTATACCAATGGGTCCGAGACAGGTTGGGAAGCCCATCTAGACGATCTAGAGATGTCCGGCAGATGGTCGACATCGGATGCCAAACTTCATATCAACCTCTTGGAAATGAAAGCTGTCATCTGTGCAGTCCAGCATTGGAGTCATCTACTGGTGAATTCGTCTCTTCTCATTGCAACAGACAATTCAACCGTCATTGCTCATATCAACAAGATGGGTACCACCAGATCCTACCCAACATTCCGTCTGGTTTGGACCCTCTTCGACTGGGCACTGCAACATCACTGCCACATGCGTGCTCGTCATGTTCCAGGTCGGCTCAATGTATTAGCAGATCGCCTGTCTCGCCCAGACACTGCTACAGACCGAATGGCAACTGCATCCAGAGGTCTTCCAACACATTACCAGCATCTGGGAAAACCCTCTGATCGACCTGTTTGCGACGAGGAACAATGCACAGCTTTCCCTATTCGTCAGTCCGGTTCTGGACCCTCAAGCCTACACCATCGATGCCCTATCGATCAGCTGGGACAACTTCCTTGCGTACGCCTACCCACCCATTGCCTTACTGCAGGAAGTACTACAGAAGATTGTTCAACACGACTGCATCATTCTTCTCGTTGTTCCGTGGTGGCCTCGTCGACCGTGGTTTCCGGCTCTGATCCCTCTACTCACCGCCTCTCCACGTCCTCTATCAGAGTGGGCCAACCTGTTAAGCCAACCCTGCGGGATACTCCATCACAACCCTCAGTGGCTCAACCTACACGTCTGCAGATTATCCAGAGTACCCTTACAGATCAAGGATTTTCAGCAGATGTTGCAGAGACGATGGTTGCATCCAACCGATCTTCCACATCACACCTCTACCAGTCTAAGTGGAGATATTTCGTCTCATGGTGTCGACGTCGAGGCTCCGATTCCGACACTGCCTCTCTTCCTATAGTTGCGGACTTTATTCTTCACCTGCACCGAGATAAGAAGTTTAAAAGCAACACTATTGAAGGGTACCGATCAGCCTTGACCCGGGTTCTACGATTATCTGCTGGCATTGACATTAGCCTGGATCTCAATATCTGCTCTTCTACATGCCTGTGCATTACAGTCCTGTCGTTCCCGTCAACTATTACCGAAGTGGGACATTGGTGTGGTTCTCAGCGCATTCCTTCGCCCACCCTTTGAACCATTACAGCCAGCCTCTATTAAAGCTGTTTCCTACAAGACTGCCTTCCTAGCGGCCTTCACTCTGGTGTCTGGAGTATCCAAACTTCATGCCTTGGAAAGGAAATCGATGACTTGGAAGGCAGATTGGTCACGCATATCCTTCCGCCCTGTTCCTGAGTCCATCCCCAAGAATGAGACTGTACGTCAAGGACCTTGTGCTCAATGTCTGTATTCCATCCCTGCATTATCAGATTTTGTTCAAGGACTTGATAACAACATCTTACTATGTCCAGTACGAGCAATACTTCACTACCTCAGCCGTACCGATCCAATCAGAGGTTCCCGTCGACTGCTGCTGCTCTCTCTTCTCCCAATGGCTACTCAAGACATTACCAAGAATACGGTGGCCTCTTGGTTGAGCAAGACCATTAACTCATTCGCCCCTAGTGGCGGCTTGAGCCGCGTATTTTTTGCCCTTCTCTTGCCTAGCTGCGGCTGAAGTCGCCAGCATTGCAGAAGTTCACTTGCCGAGTGGCGGGATAATCCGTCAAAAACAGGTTTTGTCATTGGTCATCAATTCGTCTCGTTTCAGTCCACGCGAAAAATATGAAACCATAAAAATAAGTAATTATATTATTTGTCCTTATTTATGATTACTTTTTTAATGGTCTAAATCAAGAAAAAAACACTGTAGATGTTATTTTCGGAGACGGAAAAAAGTTTGCAGTCGCCCCGATTCGAAATGGCGGCGTGGGCCAACTCCAGCGATGAAGAGGAGTTTTATGGAGTCACTACAGACGATATTTCAATCGGAGAAAGCGACACTGATTCGGATAGTGACGACCTTCCTTTGGACGAACTGAGGTCTAGGATTTCACAAAACGAGACGAATGACACGAGTGAATCGGCAACAACAACAACAACACGAACGACGGCGAAGACGAAGTGGGAGAAAACTTTCAAGACTGTGAAAGTGAATGACTTTCAAGAGTTGGTAGGTCCCGTGAATGTTTTGGATGACGACCAAAATGAACTGGATTTTCTGAATTTGATCTTTCCGGACGATCTTTATGCTCTGATCACCGGACAAACCAATCTCTATGCAAGACCGTGCATGGCAAGAAAACCTGATTCAAAATGGAAGGATGCTACCAAAAAAGAAATCAAGGCTTTTCTGGGGATTCATGTCGTGATGTCCGTCATACAATTACCAGAATACAGGCAATACTGGAGCAGTGACAGTTTGTTCCAAATTCCTTCCATCCCCAAAATCATGACAAGGGATCGTTTCGACAAAATAAATCAGTATTTCCACTGCAATGATTCCACGACAAATCCCCCAAAAGGTGAAACTGGCCATGACAAAATTCACCATGTTCGTCCAATTTTTGATCGTGTGCAGGAAGCCCTCATTGCAAATTATCGACCTTACAAATCAGTGAGTGTCGATGAGGCCATGATCCCGTTTCGAGGGAGAATTAGTTATCATCAGTACCTACCGGCAAAGCCATGTAAATTTGGTGTGAAGGTATGGGAGTTGGCGGATAGCACGAACGGTTACACGTACCAAATGCAGGTCTACACGGGGAAGAAAGATACAGGACGGGAAGTCAGACTAGCCCACTGAGTTGTCTGGGATCTGATGAGAATTTTATGGGGCAAGTACCATCACATCTACATGGACAATTTTAAGTCCAAAGTTGTTTGAAGATCTGTTAGCGGATGGTTTGTACGCTGCCGGTACATGTCGACTGAACAGAAAGGGGTGGCCTGAAGGACTTCACAAAGGCAGGGTGAAAAAAGTGAAAGGGGAGAGCGCGGCCTTCCAAAAGTGAAATCTCGTTGCCAAGTCATGGTATGACAACCGTCCGATGAATTTCCTTTCAATTAATTCGGACACCCCGAGTCACAGTTCAGATCCAACGCAAACAGAAAGACGGAACCCAAGCAGATATTCCAGCACCAGAAGTGGTCGCAAACTACTGTGAACATATGAACGGTGTGGATCACGGAGATCAACTGCGTATGCAGTATCCCACCTTCCGACATTTCAAGAAGTTTTGGAAGTACATGTTTTGGTTTTCAGTCGATGCAGCAATAGCATGCGCATTTATTCTCATGAAGGAATCACCGAATCATACTCTGAGGAGCAAGACGGGCAGACAGAAGACACGTGGGCAACTCGACTTTCGACAGAAGCTAGCCAAACAGCTGATAGGTTATCGTCAGAAACGGAGACACGAACTTTCTGTACATGACAAGAGAGGGAAGTCTCATTGGCCTTCACCTATGCCAAAATCACGTCATTGCCAGCTGTGCAAGACCAGGAAAATCCACAGGGAATCCAAGTATGGATGTGAAATATGTGAAGTGAATCTCTGTGTGGAGTACTTCGAGCCTTCTCATGGAGGTGTCATTACCGAGGAGGAGTAGTGTCGTGAACAGAGAATCGTGGCAAAATGTATATATAAATAATAACGGAACACAATTGTGACATTTGAGAAATTCAAGTTTACTCCACTGAATATACTGGAGACAATCTCACATTGAACTGTGTAAATACAGCAGAAAATTGTTTATTTTGGAACTGGTACGTATTTTACATAGAATTATGGAAATAATTATATATAAATGTTCAATTTTACAGAACTGACACATCTATATCTCAGCATGAGTGTAAAATAAGAGGTAAAAGCAATAAAAGGGAAGATATTTATGCCTAAAGACGATGTACGTATTTGACCTAGTTTTGGCTGAGCACAGCTAGGCACGAAGGCTGGCTGCAGTAGTGGCGGCCATATTGGATACTAGGGGCCAGTGGGTTAAATGGACATACAAACTATCCCTCGATGCTTCCCCACTGCTGGCCTCTGCGTCTTCTCATGAAATACGAGCCATCGACACATCATGGCCTTTATGGAAGAACTTATCGCTGGATGACATTGTCCAATCCTGTGCTTGGAGTGCCCATTCTACGTTTACAGATTTCTATCTGAGCGACTTGTCAGTACAAACAGACCGCCTGACCATGCTAGGGCCGCTAGTTGCCGCCCATCATGTAGTCGCCTAGTCTTCAAAAAAAGGGGGGGTGGGGGGCAGCACCGATCTCCGGCCGACCGACCAGTCTGCAAGATGGTTACGAGTCACGGTACATCGGTAATCACCAATATCAGCCAACCAGCTGTCAAGACCCCGACACTAGGTGAGTATAAATTTTGTTTAGATACTTTAGTGTTGGACATTCAAGAATTTCATAGGAAAGAAATTGGCGATTGGAGCATATCGGTTGGTACTCTAGTATTCAGGTGCAGAAGTCCCGGTCCTTATACCCTTCTTACCGTCTTACTAGTAATTGCCTCTTAGCCCCTACAGTGCTTTACGCCCAGGGATACTGACGGGTTCAATTAGCGTACCACACAACTATGGTCAGTTGGTCCGCTAGTATTCGGGTGCAGAAGCCCCGGTCCTTATACCCTTTTTCCCGTCTTACTAGAAATTGCCTCTTAGCCCCTACAGTGCTCTACGCCCAGGGATACTAACGGGTTCAATTTATGGTACAATACATCTCTGATCATCTCAACAAAGCCGAGGCCCTCACCTTACTGTTGGTAGTGGGGCACAACAATAGCAGGTGTAGATTTGAGCAATAAATATTAAACATTTATAAACAATGTTGATATTTATTATCAAATCAAACCTGCTATTGTTTTGACTGCCCGACCCAGCCTTTCCGCACTCTTCTCGGCCTTGCACGCATCACGCTTATAGGCTTGAGCAGAAGAAAAAGAAAGTGGGAAGTGTATCATGGGCGCAGGCGCAGTGTAACCTATTGGCTGAGGCTCCAGAAGGTGAGAACTTTGTCTGCAGTAGGATCTCCATAGGAAGATAATGGCACAACAATAACATTGTTTGTAAATGTTTAATATTTAGGGCGTGTGATGTCACTGGACCTATATGATTGCAACAGACCACCATAGAATACCATGCTTTATTTGCAGTTTACTCTGTGTAATAAAATCGTAAAAAATTACAGTAAATATTTTCCCACACTGTGTGTAATGGTCTTTCATTTGATGAAAACTTTACTTGAGGGTTTATGATCGCTTTAAACACCAGAAAACTACCAATTTTATATCAACACACCTTATACTTACCTTGTGCATAATATTTAATATTATGCAATACTGTTGGGTAGATTCTGAACCTCTTATACCAAATGCCAGAAAAAACGGACACCCCCCTCCAGGGCCTCCATCAACTCCGGCATCCTTGACCGCTCTAAGTTCACGCCGAAAACTTAAGACCTCAGTTTGATCAAAACCCATGATCAAACCCACACGTGAATTTACTGTGCTGCTCTACTAAGGAGATTCATATACATTCATTGGATTTACTTGTGCTCTCAAGCCTCCCGTATTGGTCCGTGAGTTTTTACATTTATGTACTTTCTCATTATACCGAATTCCTTACCGCATTTCATTGTATATATATAGTTGTTTTTTTTAAATATGTACAGTAGAAATCCTCAGTGTATTGGGATCGCTCAGTTATGGCACTCGCCATTATGTAAACAGCATATCGGGGTCTATGCTTTCACTATGGGATTATTCTGCTCTGCTTCGAGAATAATATATATGTTGTTTTATTGTAAATCGTATACCATTGTGATAAATATGTTAAATGTCTGGCATGACAAGGCTGGCACGACAAACTATCGAACGGAATTGGCTTTTACGATCATAGATTACGTTGTGCGTTACTGATCTGATCTCTCGAGGTAGTGCGTCGGAGTCCTAGAGTCCTTTGCTGGAGAAGTTACGTAACATCTTTGTTACTGTGAATTCTTTGTGCGAATTTCTTTTGGTAGTTGGATATACCTTGGCAAGACAATGTATGTACATGTAGACAGCTATTCTAATAGCTTGAGCTCTGTACTGATATTCGCACTTTGGGTTTACGTTTCAAGGAACAGTGTATATGTCACAACAATAGCACATATATTAGTAGAACGATACGAAGTATTTTTTGGCATGTTAATGGAAATAAAATACTGTCTAGAATGTTTCACGTTCCAAACATTCTTTCGCTCCAATACTATTTACAGTTTGATGTATATATGGTGTACCGTAATTATCAACTATACGTTTGCACATGTATAGTAGTTCAACATGTGGTGCTGCAAAGGTATTACAGTACAAGTGGGGCTATACTGATACCTATACAATGAATCACTATTCATTGTTTGCGCATTACGGTGTTGTACGCTTGATTTTTACGAATGGACAGTTACGATGGGGTCCATCTCTTGTTATAATACCAAGAAACTGAGACTTTCTTTGATTGAGCTCGCTTCTGTACACATAGTGGCATCTATGGTGTTGTGGCGGTATTATTATATATGAGGTCCGTAGTACACTATGAGAGGACCAACCTGTGCGGGATCGTTCTATAAGCCCCGAGCTGGCACTGTGGGAAGTTATATGCTATGTACGATATGATTATTGGCACTAATTTAATCATATCTATATCTTCAGAATTATGTCTGACTCGGATAAATCTGGAAAAGCGTCCCCGTCCGGTTGTTCAAATTGCCATCAATGGTTGGTTAAGGGTACCATTGGGCATGAGTGCTCGGAATGTTCGCAATGCACGGAAGGGAATAGGTGCGAGGTGTGCTCTGCCTGGCCTGAGGACGTCTTTCAGCGCTGGCTGTTTGTGCGTTCCCGGTCCGTGGCGGCACTACCGACCGTGAACCCGGGTACCTTCGGTTCGGGTCTTCCTGCGGTATCCCAACCTGTAGGAAGGTTTATACCCGAAGCGGCGCTGGATGCACGTTTTGCGGAGCTTTATCGTCCTCTGGGCCTGTCCCAGGGCGCAACGGCTGCCAGCGAAACAGGCACACCGGTGTTCGTGGTTCCCCGTATAGGGAGCACCGCATTGGGAAAGCCACCTGCTAATTCTTCCTGGCTGAGTCTCGACTGGGCTCGAGAGACCATGCGCAGAACCTCGTCAACTTACCTCTCAGTAATGAAGAGCTGTTCTCCGACTGACTCAAAGCTTACGCTGCTGAGGGTCCATGGTCAAACAACGCCAGACCCTTGCTAAGGGGAAACGCAAAGCCAGCGTTTCCAAGCCCGCTGATTCTTTATCCGGCTCTTCGAAGCCCAAGAAAGCCAGAAGAGGCTACCGTGGCAAGGGGAAGGGTAAGAAAGGGTCCAACAACCCTTCTAAACCCGCTGGTAAGGGTGGGAAGCACACCTGACATGTCAGTGTGCGCTCCCCCACTGCCCAGGACACCAACCTCAAGCTCAGCACGAGTTTTTGGTGGGGGGCCCCCGGACTCGGCACTTCTGTGTCGGTGCCCGGAACTGCCGGTCGGAGGCCATCTAGCGCACTTCCTCTTGGTGAAATCGATACAGCGCAGACGGCCTGGTAAGGCAGATTGTCGTGGAAGGTTATCGAATGGAATGGAGCGCTCCAAACCGTTCACCTTCGCTGACACCGTTACCTCGAGACTCCCATCAAATTGCTATTATACGGGACGAGATAACTTCCCTCCTCGCCAAAGCGGCGGTAGTAGAGGTGAAAGATCCGGCAACTGATCTGGGGTTTTACACCAGGATGTTTCTGATGTCCAAGAAAACCGGGGGATGGCGACCGGTCCTCAATCTACATCCTCTCAACCGTTACATTCGCATCGAGAGATTCAAGATGGAAACTCTTCGATCTGTACGGGCCGGCCTTCGGGTCGGCATGTGGGCCGCTTCAGTAGATTTGAAGGACGCGTACTTTCACGTACCGACCCATTCAGACTACAAAAAGTATCTAAGGTTCACCATCGATGGCAAGATATTAGAATTCCAAGCGTTACCGTTCGGAATTACATCTGCCCCTCGAGTTTTCACACGGGTAGTGGATGCCCTATCGGTCGTCCTACGGAGGTGTGGTGTGGATATCAGCACCTACATCGACGATTGGTTGGTCAAGGGACCGTCGGAAACGGCGGTCACCTATGCGATCAGGTTGACACTCTTCCATGCGCTTCTCAGAGGCTGGATAGTCAACGTACCCAAGTCGGCGCTGACCCCGACACAGTTGTTCATACACCTGGGGGTTCAGTTCGATCTCCGGATCGTGCGGGTTCGGCCTTCGCCGGCTGCCCTAGATCTGCTGGAGGAGATGCTCACGGTGTTCTTCACCTGCCGAGCTCTCCCGGCAAGAGAGTTCTTGCGACTTCTGGGTCGACTGGTCAGTCTGGGAGAAGTGGTCAACTACGGTCCACTTCGACGCAGACCCATACAAATGTACCTAATGTCCTTATCAGCCCTCGGCTGGTGGCGGAACCGGGACAACCTCATCACGGGGGCCCCGTTGCATCCGCCGGGATCGAGTCTAGTCCTATTTACGGACGCCTCCATGGACGGCTGGGGAGCACATCTGGACGAGAACCTGGCACAAGGAATGTGGACCGCGCAGGAAAAGACTTGGCATATCAATCTCTTGGAGATGAGAGCAGTCATCCTAGCGTTGAAACGGTTTCTCCCGCTCGTGCGAGAGAAAGTTGTTCTGGTAAGGTCGGACAGCTCAACAGTGGTCGCATACATAAACAAGCAAGGAGGGACCAGATCCCCCCAGCTATGTTTTATGACCTGGAAGCTATTCCAGTGGTGCATCACGCATCAAAGTGACCCTGCGAGCAGCGCATATTCCGGGGATACGGAACGTGCTTGCGGACTCTGTCTCATCAACAGAGGGTTCGTCCGAACGAATGGCAGCTGTACCACTTGGTACTCAGACAAGTCTTCTTTCAGTGACTCCTCATGTAGACCTATTTGCCACGAAGGACAACAAAAAGCTCCCAGTATATGTGAGCCTGTTTCCGGATCCATCGGCGCGCGCCGTGGATGCACTAGCGATTCCGTGGTCAGGAATGTACGCTTACGCGTATCCTCCGACCATACTGATTCCGATGGTTCTCAAAAAGATCGAGAGCGAGAATTGCAGAGTCATTCTGATCGCTCCTTTCTGGCCGACACGATCGTGGTTCACGAGTCTCCTCAATCTTGTCGTAGACTACCCACGCATTCTGCCGGATCGTCCAGATCTCCTCACACAATACTGGGGGCGTCGAGTTCACGACAATCCAGCAATGTTCAAATTGACTGCATGGAATCTGTCATCGAATCTCGACGTCAGGAGGGCTTTTCTCAACAAGCTGCCAATCTCATGGCACAATGTAGAAGGCCCTCCACCAGACGGGTTTATAACTCTAAACTCAGTCTATTCTCGGAGTGGTGCGAGAGAAACTATAAGAATCCCTCTCAAACAACTCCGGGAGAAGTAGCAGACTTCTTCGTATTCTTATACGAAGAAAAGGGACTACAACCAGTAACAATAGCTGGTTACCGGTCTGCCATAGCGACAATCCACCCTGGTTTTCGAGACGGGTCTAAGGTTACACAGAGCAAACCATGACCTGATCAAAAGCATGTTCCACCTACGACCTCGGGTGAAGAAAATACCTCCTGCATGAAATCTCGAATTGGTCTTAAATGCACTTACGAGACCATCTTTCGAGCCCATGGGTCAGGCCAGCCTTAAGATCTTGACACTTAAGACTGTATTTCTCGTCGCTGTGGCGTCCGCTCGACGGAGATCTGAGATCCATGCTCTCTGAATTCATGTTCCATAATTCGACCAGAAAATTAGTAGAGATGACTAGCCTTGATATATATTTCCAAGATCAAATTACTTGAGTTGATTTTGACCAATATAGAAGAGTATATCTAGAGGTAAGAATATGGTCTTGCACTACCAGAACCTCAGTGCCAAATATTTCCCATTGGTCCATGGCAAAAGCTGACCTGGCTCAATATCGTATGTATTTCTAAAATGAGAGAACTGCAGTCAACCTTTCTAGATCACATTTCTGATAACCTACACTAAAATGTCAAAGTTCTAAAAATACATCTTATGCAATGTTGATTGCTGAATGTAAACAATAAGTGATATCTGAGGGGTATTGGAGCCCATTGGGCTATTTTATTTATTTTATTTTTTTTCAACAGCAGTGAGTTCACAAATGTCTTCATGAAATGGTATTGAAAGGACAATTCAGCAGGATTGTTTCAATGTCCTGTTGCTCTTGCTGTTGTTGTTGGTAATTGAACTGTGGATCGCTTCATAACCCGACAAACTAGTCCCAAATAAGTTCCTGAAACGTAGTTGACATGCTTAACATGTTTTGAAGATTTGCATGTCATATTTATGAGATGAAATATTAACTTTTGTCGTATTTATGATGTTTTGAACTTTTTTTTTCTTCTTTCTTTTCATCTACACCAGAACAATTAACTCCCATGAGTTGGACTTGTTCCATTATGGTATACAGACCATGTGATATGAAAAGTTGACTGTAAATTCTTCTACTTGAATGGTCTTCAACGATTTTCGTCTCGGATTAACCATTTACAGACTGTAATATTTCTAATTATTTTGGGCTGAGGAGTTTGGCAGCTCTGCTGCCCCCTCGTATTTGTGGTTCCCACGGCAACTAAATGGAAAATATCCATATAATTATGTTGATGCTCTAGAAGCCGAACTGTTGCAGCTGGAGACTTCAAATTTGGTATGCAACATTTTTGTTTCAATGCACAATTGGGTACATTTTGATGCTTTTTGTGGTTTCCTTGGCAACCAAATGGAAAATATCCATATAATGACATTACCACTCTGGAAGAACAATTGTTGCAGCTCAAACATCGAATTGGTATACAGCATTTGTGTGTTTATTAATTGCCAGATCTGTTTAAATTGGGTACATTTCCATGATTTCTTTGGTTTCCATGGCAACATAGCAGAAAATATCCATATAACTATTATAATGCTCTAGAAGCCGAACTGCTACAGCTAGACACTTGTAATTTGGTATACAGCATTATTGTGTGGTAAAGGACAAATCCATTCAAATTGAATTCTTATGATAATTGTCTGAATAAAGAACTGTTCTTGGTGAGAAAGTTGTTCATGTTGTTCACCCCCTCAAAAAATGTCGGTTGAAATCATTACAGTGCCAAAGGTCTAATTGCAATTTCTATTTTCCCCGTCGCCATTTCAGTTTTTACAAATAAATCGAAAACGAATCAGCCAATTCTTCCCACATTCGCTGTACAGGTACCTTGAGGTATATGTCTCCAACGAAAATCATTTTTCCCTTACAGGTTCCGTTATTATAGCATGACACATCAGATGAGCTTATTTTTCTCGTGGATATCTCACGAAGTCCTACCACCTGGGAAAACGGGGGGTATTTCTGTAATCTTTGATTACAGATGATCAGAACTACAATGACCACACATTTCTAGCCAGCTGTAACTCAAGGGACAAAGCGCCACCTCTAGTTTCATTTAAAAAAAAATTATTCAGTACTCCTTCAGTCAAGAGCCAGAAAGATATCCAAAATGAACTTGTTCAGATAATTTATATGGTTGCTATGGTATATTCTATTTAATGATCTTTTTTTTCTCTTTTTATTCCGTCCATCAGTCAAGAGCCAGTCTCTGGTATGTCATACATATGCATTTCACAGGAATGAAAGCAGTATTTGCAGAAAAAAACAGTAAATTGTACTTTGTGACAACTGTGACATGTACTTCACACATATATAACATGGCAAGATTTCCAATTTTTATGAAGGGACCTCCTTTCCAAACTAAATAATAGTGTAAGAACTATTCTCGCTGGTTCCCATTGATCTGCATTTATTTTTTTTTATTTTTTTTTTTTCACCTCCATTTTTGACGTGGGTAGTTTCTTATTTCATATATCGAGTTCAAATCCAATGAATTATGAATGGCTACTGTTACTTCTCACTATTATGGCATGTCTCACTATTGAAATGTGTACTTAAGACCTCATAAAATTCACCATTCAACAAACTACAGCCCATTTCAAGATGCTGTGGATCTGTAGCACCAAACATGATTAGCTAGACATGACTGTCTCAAGTTAGTCAAGCCTTAAAACAGTTACCGAAAGCCGAGGGGTTTTCAGATGTGCAGATTCGTACTATGCTTTTCGATGATTTTTGATGACCTGTTTGATGTTCAATGAATATTAATCCAATCTTTTCACTTATTGTACCCATGACAGCAAGACTACAACAGCTGATGAACCAGAGTGTTGCTTCCAGTGATGGCGAGAGTCCGGGTGAGATGAACAGTGTTCCATCCACACCTACAGTAAGTGCTGATCTCATCATGAACGGTCATGAAAAGGAAACGGAAACAACTTTGTCAATGTTGCAACTTAGTGTGAGCACAAACTTTCAGATTGATATGCTATGGTACTGGTACAACACGCTTCAATACATTTCTATGCTGCAAAAATTGGAAAATTTCCTGTTCCAAGATATGAATAGGTGAAAACATGGGGTGAAAGAGAAGCTCTCTTTATTTTGAGGTCAAAGGCTAAAAAATGTGTACACAAATCCGAAGATTGTGTTCTGGTCAGAAGTCTTCTTCAGGGATGTTGATTATGAAAAAATAGACATTATAGAAAACCCTATTGATTGTGAAGGTCAAAGCCAAGATCAAGCTGAAAATTCGAAATAAGGACAATTGTTTTGTTTATGCTGTAACAACAATATCGGATTCCACAATTGATTGTCATCAAGTTTCAGCAGTACATGTACATCTTGGAGAAATTATCATTATTGCATTCCATGTTCACACTGGATCACCAGTGAAGAAAATGAATTCTTCCCAATTCCTTGGCCTGAAGTCTCTCACAAGCACATGCCAGCATATCATTCTCCATATTTAGTACACAAGATAGAGGATTGTTTACACTCTAGCTCCATCACCATGAAAATCGAAAATTTTCTACAAAGTGTTGGAGTGTTGGATTACCTTACGATGCCTGATTATCTCCAGAAAGCCTTTGGGAAGTATTCTCTTCTGTAATCAAGAGCTATGGCCTCAAATATGTTCTGCATCTGCTGTGATTTGTCGAAACCTTTGTGCAATCCACATTCAAAATGTCCAACATGCTGGTATTCTCGAGGGTATTGTCATCCACAGTGTTGTCTGTCTGTTCTTCCATCTTTCTTGTGGACACGATATCTCAAGAAGGATTATAGCCAGACATTGTAAATTAATACCATGTGTGCAAATGAAAATGACTGACCTTGACCTATTTTATCAAGGTCAAATTCAAGTATTTTTATATTTTTTGAGGGATTGAAACTGGGGTCTCCAAATTCATATTACATTTGCAACTGGTGATTGACCAAATTTATACCACATAAGCCTGGACCTGAAGTTTATTGAATATTGCTGACCTTGACCTATTTTGTAAAGGGTCATTTTCTATATGCTAAGTCTAAGATCTCTGAATTCATGTTCTATATGCAATTAAGTTAAAATAGACCAAAAAACCGATCTTTACGATACTTTATAAAGGATCAGTGGTAGACAATACAAATTTCATATTGATTAAATCACTGGTTGGATGTCTGCTGTCAAAATATATGCATGGGTGTGTATTGAAGCCCTTAAGGGTCTTGTTTCTATGACAGATGAAAAATGACATATTTTGATACCCTTAAAAAGAAGTAGTGCAAAAAGCTGTTCACGGCCTTGAAAAGTCCTTGAATTTCATTCTTGGGGTCGGGGGAAAAATAGCATCCATCCATAATTCATGCAATCGAAACTTTCACTGAAGTCGCAGGGTGCTTGTCCTGCTTGAGAGATTTATTTTGGTCGAAAATCAAAATCTCTGGAAGTGTGGATGTCGTGGCCATCGCAAATGGATGGCCTAGACTGGCCGCCATCGTCTAATAACGTTGGGCCGATTGACGACAGGCTTCTAATAATGCCGACCTTCACTGTAGCGTGATGTCCTGACCTGTTGACGTTATGCAACAATCGGATTAACCATTCCATTATAACGTCGTATTGTGAAGTTGTGTAAAATTCTGCTGTGACGTTACGAACTGACACAGACCAACTGACACTCTCATCAAGCTGTACAGCCTGTTGTTGACAAGGCTGAACTGAAGGTCGATAAAAGAAACAATCTTTTACAGAATTTCATCATATAACACCATCCGTTATCAAATCTTAAAGCAAGATGAAACAGACGCATATCTTGAGCGATAGTTTTCACATTGATCTGTAGCACTTCCTCTACGCATCGAGCCATTTCATAAACACTCCATGTTGAAGGTATGGGCTCAAATGTGGCCGCCATTACATCTTTTTAGCCCACCATCTGCTGTTCAAATCGCTTTTTGTCCGTGGTCCGTCGTCCGTCCGTAAACAATTCTTGTTATCGCGATTTCTCAGGAACTACTTCATGGATCTTTCTCAAATTTGGTACACCGGGTTCCCTTGGAGTCTAGTTGTGCAAGATAGCATTTTCAGTCCGATTCGAAAATCCAATATGGCCACCAGGCAGCCATCTTGGATTTCCCCATGAACCTTTGTTACAGTGATTTCTCAGGAAGTACTTTATGGATCTTTCTCAAATTTGGTAGACCAGTTCCCCATGGGGTCTAGTTGTGCAAGATAACTTTTCTGGTCCGATTCGAAAATCCAATATGGCCACCAGGCAGCCATCTTGGATTTCCCCATGAACATTTGTTATCGTGATTTCTCAGGAAGTACTGCATGGATCTTTCTCAAATTCGGTAGACCAGTTCCCCATGGGGTCTAGTTGTGCAAGATAGCTTTTTCAGTCCGATTCGAAAATCCAATATGGCCACCAGGCAGCCATCTTGGATTTCCCCATGAACCTTTGTTACCGTGATTTCTCAGGAAGTACTGCATGGATCTTTCTCAAATTTGGTACACAGGTTCCCCATGGGGTCTAGTTGTGCATGATACCTTTTTGGCCCGATTCGAAAATCCAATATGGCCACCAGGCGGCCATTTTGAATTTCCCCATGAAATTTTGTTATCGTGAATTCTCAGGAACTACTGCATGGATCTTTGTCAAATTTGGTACTCAGGTTCCCCTTGGTGTCAAGTTGTGCAAGATACCTTTTCTGGTCCGATTCGAAAATCCAGTATGGCCACCAGGTGGCCATCTTGGATTTCCCCATGAAACTTCATCGTGATTTCTCCAAAAGTACTGCGTGGATCTTTCTCAAATTTGGTACACAGGTTCCCCATGGGGTCTAGTTGTGCATGATACCTTTTTGGCCCGATTCACCAGGTGGCCAGCTTGAATTTCCCCTTGAAACATTATCGTGAATTCTCAGGAAATACTTCATCGATTTTTCTGAAATTTGGTACACAGGTCCCACATGGGGCCTAGTTGTGCAAGATAACTTTTTTGATTACGCTTCAAATTAATACGGTATTTCAGAGTTGTGACGTTGCATCACAAGAGTAGGCGGATCAAACAGTGGGGCATATTCTATATATTGACTATAGAAAATATCCATATCAAGGAGTTCAAATGATTCCGAATTAAAATGTATTTCTTCGAATTTTAAATCAGTTTACTTTAGTACATGCCATATTGCAAGTGAACTGCCTCACCGTTTCGTCTGCCGATGGGTTGGCTACACAAAGGGACGTCACTCTTGTGACACAACGTCACAACTCGACAACTGTAGACTACTGCGTGTTTCGATCCAAGAGAGATAATCAGGATTCAGACACTTTCAAAGTTTCAACATTACTGCACAGACCGGATCCCTTCAGTATTAAGTTTTGTACCATCTTGCTATTTTCGAGCATGGTATCTTAAAAGAGATAACTCAAACTAGCCCAGTAAACAGAACAGAAATAGCTTAAGTATGTTTCATAGCTCATGCGAAAGTGTCAGAGATTTGTCTTCGCTTCCAGTACTCAATGATGACACATCCCTTACTGCTTTGAGGTGTACTTGAGGTGTACTTGAGGTGTAGTTGAGGTGTACCTGTGAGGTGTACCCTCAGATATTATGAGGTGTATTTGAGGAGTAGATGAGGTGTAGTTGAGGAGTAGATGAGGTGTAGTTGAGGAGTATCGAAATATGCAAATTGGTACACCTCAGTGAGGTGTACACCTCAGTGAGGTGTACACCTCAATTGAGGTGTACACCTCAGGTGAGGTGTACCCCTCAGGTGAGGTGTACCCCTCAGGTGAGGTACTAACTGAGGTGTACTTGAGGCATATCCAATTTTGAAAAATGTATTCATACCTCCATTGAAAATAGGTACCAGGCATATTTGTATTCTCATTTTTTAGTGAACACCGTTCAGTAGATTGATCCCCATCCTCCTCCTACAATAACTTTGCTGCAGCATTTTTCGCTACAAAGCCTACAACTAACATATGAGCAGCCAAACTTGAAAGTAGGGGAAGATGACCGTGTATGTCGGAAAATGGTAGCACCACACTTATAAAGGAGCTTCAACATTGGCTCACAAGTGCCCCAATTGCCACACAGAGGATTCCAATGCAAAAGCATACAAGGGACCAATGTATTTGGGAAGTGACAGTTAACATATCCATTTTGGAAATATATCTGGATGGTTGACAACATATCCACAGGTGCCAAAGTTTGCATGAGATTAACAATAGTTTCTCTGTAAATTATACAACAGTGCCCATTAACTGATTGCTATGATAATTTGAAGAGAAGAATGTTACAGCTGGTTTTAGTTTGATGTATTAGTGTCCTGGTGTCCAAATAATAATAAAAATAAAATAAAAATTGAGTTTACATAACATTTTTCATGTTGTTTAGAGGTTCAGGAGGTGTACTTGAGGTGTACGTAGGTAATTTAAAAGTGAGGTACATGTTTTTTTGACAAAGTCAATGAGGTGTACTTGAGGTGTAGGTAATTTAAAGTAACATTCATGCCAGAATGATGATCCAGCATAGACATGTAAAGAAAAAATTAAATTTAATGCCATGTTCAGCAATATTTTGTCTATTTAGCGAGTATGTATATTTTTTATCATTTAGAAAGTGATCGTATAACAGTATTTTCATTATTTTGGGATACAAAACGAGTAATTAGTGAGTATGAATAAAAGATTGTGCTGGCAATTATTTACAATAAGTGGATGGTATATTATGCTCAATTTCATGACAAACCTTTCCACCAAGTCCACCATATATCTTGGGTGTAGGTGGATAACTGTATCTTATGTTCATGCCAAGCTTGTTACGGTGGAGTGTAGGAAATACTTGAGATGTAGATAAATTATGAGGTATAAGTACATACTTGTATACTTTTGTACATGCATATTTTAGCAAAGTCCATGAGATGTACTTGAGGTGTAGGTAAATTACAATTATATATTTTGACAAAGTTTATGAGGTATCACTCACTGTTAATTATTATTTGTTAATTAAACAAGGGCTGTACTTATTTCAAACTGTCAGACTGAATTGGTGTATGTTACAATAGAATATTAGACTAAGGCAGGAACATCCAACTGAGACATAGAGTTAAAAAGTATTAAGAAAATAATTAAAGAAGAGCTCCAGCTGAGAATGTATATGCAGGTGACACAAGAAATAGCAGAAGTAGATTTTATGTATTGTAAACTGGAAAACAAGGTATGACCTGTCAAGTGGTTCTTTTATTCATAGAGGGTGTATGAGATTTACAGTTAGCCAACCCATTTATTGATTTATTTTAAAATATAGCGCTTAAATGAACTAAGAAATGTACTTTAAAATATAAATAAAACATTTAGTTGATCATGTTGATGGGCAGTGAAATCTGTATGGGAAGCCAAGGTAAACTTGAGGTGTACAAAAATTACAAGTATATTTTGACAGTCCCAGAGGTGTACTTGAGGTACATGCATAGTTTGGCAAAGTCCATAAGGTGTACTTGAGGTGTAGTATATAACATATCTATTTTTGACAAAGTCCATGAGGTGTACTTGAGGTGTAGGTAGATTACACGTATATTTTGACAAAGTTCCAGAGGTGTACTTGAGGTACATGCATATTTTGGCAAAGTTCATAAGGTGTACTTGAGGTGTAGGTAAATTACAAAAATATTTTTTCAAAGTCCATGAGGTGTACTTGAGGTGTATACACCTTGAAAAAGAAAATGAGGTGTACACCTCAGGTACACCTCAACTACACCTCAAGTTGAGGTGTACACCTCAGGTACACCTCGACTACACCTCAACTTGAGGTGTACACCTCAAGTCTGTAAGGGATGCGAAAAGAAAAAAAATACTACAAAACGAAGATGATTCACTTTCAGACTAACTTTGCTCATTTCACTTGTACTATAACAACTATAACAAGTACAGTTGCTAGAAATCTTGAAACTCCTGAAACTTAGAAAGATAATATCTTGGTGTTTTCCAGTGTCCCTTTTTCGATCTTTTTCTCTCAAATTTGATATTATGCAAACAAAATTACAAATCATTTGTTTGTTCTTAGTAACAATGGACAAAAAGATCCTCTTGTCATTAGCTTACAATTATCGGCAATGGAGGGCGCCAAGATCCTTCAGGATCTCTCGTCATTAGTAGGTGCTGGTCCACTAGGCTTAGCGATAGCCGTCATGCGCAGTGGATCGGTACTAGTCTAATGGATGGCCTTGCTCAAAATACACATGAACTGGTTTGGTAAAATGCGTATTACGTCAGCACTTTTGCAGAGTTCCCCCGTACTGCGCATGTCAAGAATTTGACTTCCGGTATTGTATTTGAGGACACCAGTCCATTCGTCTCCTCGTGGGTTCGTCAGTTTGTGTGAAGTGTGTACCTGTCATTCACTTTGTAAGTTACTACAGTCTGATAAAACTGGTGTTGGTACTTGTAGTCTTCACTGGTAACGATAATTTGCACAAAATATCTCCTCCAAGCAGCTCGCAAATTGCGTGGTTTACCATTTCCAGGGCAACGTTTTAAAGGGGGATAACTCCGCTCAATATTGCAAACCAACAGCACTTCTACAAAAGTTGTCTCCCTTGATATTTTTTTCTAATTTTGTTCTCTTATCAGTTCTAATTTTTTTTTGACTTGTTCAAACAATATAAAGATGAACAATTATTATGAAATTATTTTGAGGGATTCTCCAATCAAGATTTCCGGAACTAGAACACTTTTCAAACATTTCATTTAATTTCTTTTTCATAGAATGAAAGAAAACGTGAATTTATTTCCAAATAAAAAAGTTTCCATTGAGTCTGGAAAAAGACTTCATAGGTCTTGAAAAAGGTATGGAAAAGGTCTGGAATTTTGAAATCCTCAAGGTGTGGGAACCCTGTGTCCTATATGCTTGAATGTAACCAACTATATCTGCAGAACTGTAATACTTAGCATGCTTAGTTCTATACTGCATACACTGATCTGATGATACATCCATACACTGCAAATTGTAAATTACCTTTAGCTTGATTATTCCACAATGTAGTACTATCGATCTCTTCCCCAATTCACACTACTCCTGGGTCTAAATCACTTGGGGGAAAGCCAAGGGGTTTTGATTAGATCAATCTCCTGTTTCTAGTTAGTACCGATGGTAAATAATATTGTTGGCTTCTTTTCTTGGACTGCTATCCACAAGCTGAAGTTTTTCTATGCAGACATTTCAGTTAATTGATAATTCCAATGGGACTCTGGTGGCAGAATCAACAATTTACAAGGGGAGACTTTTGATAAATATAAGTAAATATAGTTGGGATACTGGTTAACTTCCCTCAAATTTTCATTCTTTAAAAAGGGTGTTACTTGGATTCAAATTCTATGATATAGTGTCACAGGTGCCAGCTCAAATTCACATGATTTAATCAACAACAAAGCTATTTGCAGTTCTAATTGTTGTCTTTGAAATAGGAAATAGTTGTCTTTGACATATCAAAGTTGACATCAACTTTCCACTGGTGCTCGAAGTTTTTAAAGAACATGTGTGCCAAATAAAAAAAATTAATAATAATAAATTTAACAAACACCATCTCATTTTTTCAAAAGAAAAATTGTAGGAGAACCACTCGCTGTCAAATTTCACATATTATTGGTCATTGTTTGTCTATTATGAATTCGATACTAAAATATACCAGGCAAGACCGCTAAATATTGATGCGCAAGTGAGACAAGTACAATATCACCGGTGGCAAGTAAAAAAGTATTTGCTCAAAATACAAGGTAAATCCGAGTAATAGTTTGTACTTGCCACTTTACATATATTTATTGCTTATCAAGGGAGATAACCCATCACTCGCCCAGACTCGTTCAAGGGGTGTGGTTTTAGGTGTGCTAACCACACTCCTGAGAATAAATGAGCGAGTGATTGTCACTCGCCTGTCGTACATATACTACATTTTGGAGACTTATTTATCTCCTGATGCGTACAAAAAATTCATCGTCTCGGCCCTTATTTTATGGAATTATGCCCCTTTGCGGGTGTAATAATCTTGGATATGCTTGATTGTATTAACCAGTTATATCTGCAGAACTGTGCTTGGTATAGCTACCAAATTATTTATCTACTTGTATTGCAGAAGCCTACAAAAAATTATTCGCCTTGGCCATCATTTTACAGATTTATGCCCCTTTTGTGATATATGCTTGAACTGTAATACTTAGTTCTATACACTGATCTGTTGATACATCCATACACTGCAAATTGTAAATTACCTTTAGCTTGATCATCCCACATAGTACTATCTCTTCCCCAATTCACACTACACATGGGTCTCAATCACTTGTGGAAAACCGAGGGGTTTTGATTAGATCAATCTCATGTTTCATGAACTGATGAAGATTTACAACTATTCTGTACTGTTAATACTCTTGCTGCACAATGTGTTCATTTGAAGAAAAGTGCTATTAAATTTTCAATTGCAGAGAGGGCAAAGCCATGGAGAACAGTTAGTGAATGGAATTGGCCCTCGACTGGATGAGTCTGCATTGATGGCTCAAGCTTTAGCCCATGCTCACGCCCAAGCCCAAGCCCATGCCCATGCTGAGGCAGCTCGTACCCATGTATTGTCTCGAGCACAGGAACATGTAAGTTGGATAATGATTTCCTACTTATTTCCTCGGTTATTAACTGGAATAAATTTACTGATATTGACATTCAGATCATAGGTAGCATTTTTATACGCCCACCAAAAGGCGGACGTATTATGTGATGGCGGTTTCCGTCTGTGTGTCCGTCCGTCCGTCTGTCCGTCCCTCCTGTCCGGTCTATATCTGGGACAGTTTTCTATCTACAGTTCTAATTTTTGGTCAGTGGATACCCTATGGGGAGACGATGTGTCGCGTACCAAAATCAAGGTCGAGGTTAGAGGTCAAAGGTCACTGGCCTCAAAAACAGGAAAGCACTGAAGTGTTCGTGTCCGGTCTATATCTGTGAACGTTTTCTATCCACAGTTACAATTTTTTGTGAGTGGATACACTAGGTGAAGACCACGTGTGTCGCGTACCAAAATTGAGGTTGAGGTCAGAGGTCAAAGGTCACTGTTGCCGGAAATCATTGATCATTGACAGTTTTCTATCTACAGTTCTAATTTTTGGTGAGTGGATGCCCTAGGGGGGAATGATGTGTTGCATACCAAATGTAGGTCGAGGTCAGAGGTCAAAGGTCAGTGTGACCGAAAAATCCGGAAATCATTAAAAATTTCTAATTTTTTGTGAGTGGATTCAATAGGGGGTAATGAAGTGTCGCATAACAAAGAATAGGTCAAGATCGAAGGTCAAAGGTCACTGTGGCCCCAAAATCAGGAAATTATTAAAAATAACATTTTTTTGTGTCAGTAGATACATTAGTGGGACACGATGTGTCACCTACCAAAATGTAGGTCAAGGTCACTGTGACCCCAAAATTGTGAAATTGTTAAAAATCTTGATATTCTGAGTCCATTGAGAAATTACAGGGAGCAGTTTTGTCATGTATCAAAATTTAGGTCCAGATCAATAGACCAGGCCACTGTGACTCCAGAATCAAAGTCAAAGGTCAGTGTAACCTAAAAATCAGAAAATCATTAAAAATTACTAGTTGTTTGTGAGTGAATTCAATAGGGGGAAATGAAATGTCGCATACCAAAAATTAGGCCAAGGTCACTGTGACCCCAAAATCAGGAAATCATTAAAAATAACATTTTTTGTGTCAGTAGATACATTAGGGGGACACGATGTGTCACATACAAAAATGTAAGTCAAGGTCAAAGGCCAAGGTCACTGTGACCCCAAAATCGTGATATTGTTAAAAATCATGATTATTTGTGTCCATTGAGAAGTTACGGGGAGACGGTTTGTCAAGTACCAAAATTTAGGTCAAGGTCAATAGTGTAGGTCACTGTGACCCCCAAAATCATGAAATTCATAAAAATCTTGATTTTTTTATGTCCATTGATACATTGAGGGAAGACGATGTGTCGTGTACCGAAATTAAGGTCAAGATCACTGTGACCCCAAAATCAAGAAATCATTAAAAGTCACATTTTCATATGCCTGTCGAAGACGAAGTCGTGTAATGCGTTGTTGCGTTCTGTCCATTTATCCATTAACATTTGTTGTCCATGCGATACCTTACTCGCATGGCAAAGAGGAGCCATACATTTTGAGATCAATTTGTCAAAGGTCAAGGTCACAGTCCCCCAAAACTGAATCAAGTTTAGCTGACTCTATGTGTTATATGTAGGTTGGAATATTCAGAGTTCTCTCCCATACATGTACATGACATTTGTCCTGTGGAGTTGTCTCCCATATTTGAAACAGGTACATTTAGTTAAACTGTTGTGAAATAAAAACCATACATTTACTAATTTAACGGGGAGAGGGGTCCTTTATGAACTTCATACCTGTTTATTAACTCAAGAACAAATATTTACTTCATCACTTTCTTCTTCCTTCATCAGGACTGCACAAATTGATAATTCTGCTTAGCCCAAATATGGGTTACGCTAAAAAATTTTGAGTAACCCTTCTCTGATTTGCATAACCCATCACTATTGTATACAGGTTAATATCCATAATTCAAGTGAACTGAAAATGGGTTACGCATAATGAAAATTGCGTAACCAAACCTATTGTTCGCGCAATTTGTGCAGCCCTGTTCATGAAAAATTCTCTCGCCTGAAAGGAATCCATTTGCAGGAAAACTACTATTTTCTTGTGTTTGACTATTGTTGATTTCAGTATTGGATATGTGAGCTCTTGATTCTTGATTCAAGGTCAACTTGTTACCAAGAGTTAAGCTCATATTAGTTTATCATTCAGTCTAAGATGTGATATATGTTACATTGTTGGAAGCACGAAATTGTAGACCTTTCTCTGGATTGATAGCTATACCAATTGGAATCAAGGCTAGTAAACAACCTTGAAATTTGGACCAATGTAATTCCAGATTTACTGGTGTATATTGAAGCCCCTTGGGCTCTTGTTTGGTATAGCCCTGTCTTTACAGGGGAGGGGATGATCCTAAAAAAAGCATCAATCACAAAGTTTGTATGGGTGGTTGAAAACCTGGAGAGTACTTGAATTTGTTACAATGTACTCCCTTATCCCATCTTCATTTTATCCAGCCAATTTCTACGTTCCCACTTCGAACCTGCCTTGATTTATCTGACCCCTTCAGTGTTCAAAATCCGAGGTGTAAATTTCACCTTCTAACGGCAGAAGAACCAATCAGAACGTACACATCGATTGCGAGTGAAGGTCAGTGAAGTCACGTAGAGTGACATCATCCTCTATTAGCGGCGTCTTTCCTCCTAATAAGGTGCCCACAATTTAGGTCAGCCAATCAATAACGTTCTTGTGCGACCCATTTCGAATTTCAAATGCTTTCGAGGTCAGTGACGTCTCGTGTCTATTTATAAGTTATTTGAACATTGAAGGGGTCCAGATAAATCAAGGCAGGTTCGAAGTGGGAACGTAGAAATTGGCTGGATAAAATGAAGATGCCTTATCCAGGCCTTTAAAGTGTTTGAATACCGATGTTTTTGGGTTCTGCGTTTAGCAGAAGCCATTATAGTCTATGTCTCAGGTTATAAATGAGGCTCTCAATGATGGTATGCGTCTCTTACTTTGTCACAATTTGTGTCTCTGAGCGCCAAAAAATAGTTTCTTTTTCACCCTTTGAAAAGTAACTTTGGCATTACTTTTGCCCTCATCAAATATATGTAATAGTGTTTTTATGTGAATGGAATCATTGTCTGAACTATTCATGTGTTCATCTTGTGAAATAGTAGATATTTTTGGTTTAAAGTGAAAATGGCCAGGTTGAGGAGTATGGCAATGTACGGTGAGGGTTGCTGTGGTACTAATATATGATTGGGGGTAAATTTATTCATTTGCCATTGCTATACCCATATATACGAATTTATTATTTGACGGATGTAAACGCATAATTTTGGCAGAAAAAAAAATCAGTATGCATTAGTCGTATTTGTGTTCCCGGGTCATTTACCCGACAACTAGAGTGTGAGAAGAAAAAAATAATAGATGCCAAACTAACAGATACTGACAAAAATATGAAAATATGCGATAAACTGGTAGATTTCTCAGCCAGAATGAGATCATGCTTTTGAAACTGCTGATGGCACTTGGAACAAGCCAATTGACATACAGTGTGCTTTCTGTTTCTGCATGTAAGAATTTGATGTATTGAGAGCCTTACGCTGATTGGTTGACATACTCAATTGCCCATAATGGAATGGGGACATTTTAGCCAATCACGAGCGGCGTCTCTTGAGAACAGCTATAACAGAAAGAAGTCTGCGATGAAGAATGGCGATGGACACATTCTGAAGTACTCCTGCAGGAGAGTGGTATTAAAGTCACCTGTCCTTCTCATGATCAGTGATTGCCGTTCATTAATATAACAGAGATCTTTATCAGTTTTTATGTCCATTTAGGCTTTGGTCTCCCAGTCCAATTATTCTTCACGTGAATCTTTCTGATGTGTGACTTTCTCATTCAGTTGTCGTAACGTGTTTCAATATCTGACGCATAACCATAAAATTTGAATAGCAAAATCGTTAACACAAAAACAAGTGGACATGTTGTCATGTTGTTAATTATCTGCTAGGGAAAGTTTGAATATCTCCAAATTGACAAATGATAGAGAGATGAAACTTCACATATTACAATTCAGGCTGTTTGATTCATTATCATGCAACACCAACGACTATATATTGAATAAAAATAACAGTTTAAACAGATTCATCACCGAAATGCTTCGTCTGGTGTCATTTCCATCCTCGGATGCTCTCAGATTGCATCATTTGAGGGGTTCATCCCCCCCCCCCAAACGCCATTTCTGTTGCCGGACCCTATAACTTTTGTGAGTGACCCTGCAGCTTCATTTCTTAGGAAAAACACTGCAATGTCTTTTTAATTTGACATTTTGCCTTAACGCTATCTGGCCTGGGCTTTTTGGGACCTGTCCAGCCTATGGGAGAGAAATCTCCCCCCCCCTAATTATTTTTCTTATCCCTTGACGGAGGGGGTTAAAACTTACCACACTATACCCTTGGGTCAAGCCTCTACCTGAAAATGGTAAAAAACTAAGATGGCGGCTTGGTGACGAATTTCAAAAACGGCATTTCATGGTTGATTTTCGGTCGGATTTTCCGAATTTTTTATTTATGCAATTTCTACGCAAAAACTGCATGATAAATTAGTAAATATTAACATGATGTGAAAAATGTGTAATAGTTTCTGCCCACTTTTCATCGTGGAAAAGCAGAAATTTTGAAGAAATATGACAAAAACATCACTTTTCTGGTACCCCAGGTGACCGCCATCTTGAATTTACCCATCATCCTTTGCTCGGGGGGGGGGGGGGTATGAAAATAGGCTCAAAATGACCCCAATATGATAATCTATCAAGTCAAGAGTTTCAGGTCTCCATTTTTGGTCGTTGCAGAAAGTTTGGTAGGGTGTGGGGAAAGCACAGCTGCTCCCCCAGCCCAGGTAGGGTTAAATAAACTATGTTTCTGTGGATTCATACTATGTGTTTTATATTGAACCATTTTATTGCAAATATTTGCATTTGAAAACTTCCTTCCACCAAAAGTTGGGAGAAATCCTTGCCTGGTCAATGTCTGGTCACCCGACACGATACATCACAACATCAGAATGAAATAAGAAAATAAATAAAATTGAATGAAAATGTTGCAGTAACAGTCAGATAATTAAAAGTCAAGCAGTAAAAGTTAAATAATGCATAGAAACTAGTTTTATTTGTGAATTCTGTCATTGGAAGACCATATCATTTTAAAGCAACTGAACATTTGTGTATATCAGGCAGAACCCTCCAAAGCCTTAAGGCTCTAGTTACATTCCTTTTCCATCAGATAACTTTTGAATGCCTTTGTCAATCAACTTTAAATTTGTGGCGCATATTGGTTCTGTCTGAGGACACCTATTGTTCTTACCTCTCAGCCAATTACGTAGTATTCGAACTTCAAATGTGCTTTTCCTGGAAACAGTTACAATTCCGGAAGAACATTTCAGCTTCAGATTTCCAGGTTTTTCTTTAAGGTGGAAAATAATTCCTGGTATTTAGTCTGAATACGGTAATTCCTCTAATAAATCGATCGCCCTATCGGTATTCGATCACCCCCGATTTTTGCAGAAAAATACGATAGGAAGTTGTAATGATTCGATCACCCGCCAAATGTGCCTACTGTTGACGCGTATCATTGACACTGGAAAAATACATGTGCAGTGAGAGACATGATAGAAACATATATACAGCATCATTACCAAGACGTATGTCGGGCGAATTAACTTTAGACCTAGAAAAAGGACTTATTAATCAACAGGACCAAAAATAATTAAGTGAGTTTCATGATAAAATAAGACGAATGTACTTCCGGATGACGGAGAATAGTCTGTTGTTTACCTCGCAGGCCTCCTCCTGGTCAAACAGAGATTCAGCTTATGCTCGAGTATTCACAAACTCCAACTAGAGGTTCCACTTTGACCCTTGAGTTGCTGCTCCGGCATGAAGCCTATGCTGGTTGTTTTTTTAAGCAAAAACATACGTCTCCCCCAACCTCCCACCTTGCCTTGAGTGAGCACATAATTTAAGGGAAAGTGCTATAAAATGAATGTAGCAATAAGTATCCTAAACAAAGCTGCCCATCTAAAAATATTAATTACAAAGAGGCGATTTTCATTGTTGCAGTAACCCAGTGAGGATTCGGGATTTATATAGCAATGAGTGGATTGCCGACATCTTCAGCGTCCAACCAATGTGAAATACATGTAATTATGAAGCATCAACTATTTTGAAACTGATCACATTATAGGAAAGATGCAAAACATACAAGAGCCACACCTTGTATACATGCTGTACCGTATAGAAGTTTCATGCATCTGCCTTCAGTAGTTTCCAAGATATGGATTGAACGAAAATTGGACAGACAGATAAGCACATTTTGCATGGACCCACGCAAGCACTAGCTCACACCAAAACCTAATTAGATCATAAGGCCATTTCAATGAAGCTTCCATCCAAGTTTGATGAAATTTCATCCAGTAGTTCTCCACATACCTTGTAGGCAAGAGTAGTCCTGTACATACATGTAACAAAGCTGGACATCAGAAACAGATGGATGCACGCAAACAAACCAAAACCTAATCAGATGAGGAGGCCATCACGATAAAGCTGCCATCCAAGTTCGGGGAAATTCCATCCAGTAGTTCTTCAGATATTTTACAGACAAGGCTTGTCTATACATGTACAAGTAGACAGACAGATGAACACCAAACACGCGCGCACACCAAAACATAAGATGTGGAGGCCATTCCAATAAAGATTCCATCCAAGTCTGGTGAAGTTCACCAGAGGCCATCACAATGAAGCTTCCATCCAAGTTCGGGGAAATTCCGTCCAGTAGTTCTCCAGATATCTTACAGACAAGGCCTGTCTATACATGTACAAGTAGATGGGCAGGCAGACAGACAACATACCCAGACGAACGCATGCATGCATACCGAAACCTAATCAGATGAGCCCCTTTGCAATGAAGCTTCCACCCAAGTTTGACGAAATTCCGTGGGGTAGTTCTCCAGATATCTTGCAGACAAGGCTTGTATATACATGTACAAGTAGATGGACGGATGGATGGATGGACACGAACGAACGCTCGCACACACACACCAAAACCTAATCAGACGAGGGGCTATCCCAAGGAAGCTTCCATCCAAGTTTGGTGAAATTCCGTCGAGTAGTTCTCCAGATATCTTGCAGACAAGGTCTGTATATACATGAACAATTAGATGGATGGACGGACGATGGACATGAATAAATGCACACACACACCCAAACCTAATCAAATGAGGGGGCTATCCCAATGAACCTTCCATCCAAGTTTGGTGAAATTCTGTCCAGTAGTTCTTCAGATATCTTGCAGAAAGGGCCTGTATATACTTATACATGTACAAGTACATGGACAGACGGACGGACACCGAACATGGACGAATGCACACACAAACCAAAACCTAATCAGATGAGAGGGCTATCCCAATAAAGCTTCCATCCAAGTTTGGTGAACTTCCGTCAAGTAGTTCTCCAGATATCTTGCAGACAAGGCCTGTATATACATGTACAAGTAGATGAACGGACGGACACCGGACACGGATGAATGCATGCACACATACACCAAAACATAAGATGCGGAGGCCATTCCAATAAAGATTCCATCCAAGTCTGGTGAAGTTCACCAGAGGCCATCACAATGAAGCTTCCATCCAAGTTTGGTGAAATTCCATCCAGTAGTTCTCAAGATATCTTGCAGACAAGGCCTGTATATACATGTACAAGTAGATGGACGGACGGACGGACATCGGACACGGATGAACGCATGCACACACACCAAAACCTAATCAAATGAGGGGGCTATCCCAATGAAGCTTCCATCCAAGTTTGGTGAAATTCCGTCCAGCAGTTCACAAGATATCTTGCAGACAAGGCCTGTATATACATGTACAAGTAGATGGACGGACGGACGGACACCGGACACGGTTGAATGCACGCACACACACCAAAACCTAATCAAATGAGGGGGCTATCCCACTGAAGCTTCCATCCAAGTTTGGTGAAATTCCGTCCAGTAGTTCTCAAGATATCTTGCAGACAAGGCCTGTATGTACATGTACAAGTAGATGGACGGACGGACGGACACCGGACACGGATGAATGCACGCACACACACCAAAACCTAATCAAATGAGGGGGCTATCCCAATGAAGCTTCCGTCCAAGTTTGGTGAAATTCCATCCAGTAGTTCTCAAGATATCTTGCAGACAAGGCAAGGGGACGGACAGACATCCAGACAGACAGACAGCACAAACACTAGATGTCTCCCCCCAACATAGTTGGGGGAGACATAATTAGCTGCATTGTATTGAATCACACCTTGCATAAATATAATTTAAAACAGCTCGGTTGTATGCCGATTAGGTTTCAGAAATACCGGTATTGAAAACTGGTCACTTGCTGATTCATTTCACAAAATGCCATTGTTGTTTTCCCGGCTTTGTTTGGATAATTCCGTGGATTAAACAACATATCTGATTATTCTGCCTCAGTCTACCTTAGGATCACAATCTTGATTGATTGCTGAACCGGGGATGTTCATGCGATATGATTTACATCTTCGATGATAACTCCATTCACTAAGTTCATGATATACCAAAGCGGTGATCTTTGTCCCGCTGGGCTTTGTACCGTACATCTGTACTTTTAGACTCGATGAGCCAGGTTATCAGCGACTTTGACTTTTCAGAAGTTCCCATTTGAACCCCTTTTCACTGGCAATTTCCCATGCAGTTGGTGAAGCCAAGCAAAGAAACCCCTTCTTCACCCCAGATGAGCGACTTGCCCATTAATATGTAAATAGGGTCTGAATTACCAGTGATTTTCTGAGACGGCTGGCAATATTGCTATGGAGGTGAAGCTGACATCCCTGTTATTCTGACTTGGAAGTGTCCAGTTTGTGTTGTCTGGCACAAGGCCAAAACTGCATTGTTACTCAAGTTGAGAGTTCTACCCAAGTGAGAAGAAAGGAAGTTCTTTGATCTTGGATTAATTGAGACCGTGACATTTAACTACACGAAACCACTGGGCATGAGTTATCCAGTCCATAGAGAATCGTTATTATTCAAATTACCCAGAGCTAGCGTTAGCCCAAATTGTTTACAATATGCCAACAAGGCAGAGTGTGAGGCCAGGTTTTGATTGTACAACCCTTAATTGACAGGCTGCGGCTTGTCTCATTTCAAAGCTGTGATGAATTTTGTTGATAATGTCCCAGTCTCTTGTATACAAATTGAAGATCCCCAATATTCTGAATGGTTTTCACGTCGATGTCAGAAGGCTTTTTTCACTGCAATGAATTAATGAAGTGACAAGTCTAAAAGAAAATGTGTGTATGTTCATTTCATTTCCCTGCATCACATTCATTGTTGCTGAAATGAAACAAAGTAATACATTTCTCCGGTTCACACAAACTATTATCACAGCGGGGATCAACTGGGATGAACAGATTTCAACATAGACTATGTGCACAAAGAGGCTCAATGGTGGATATTCAGAGGGGGACCAGCATTCATGTCTATTGACGTCTCCCCATAGCTCAAATGAAATACTCAACAGCTCCCTTGTTGCAGTCAAAATGTATGGGAGACTTCTTGCAGATCTGAAGAAATGAAATAATTGCTCCCTCGACATACGAGTTGCCCACAAACTACTACAATGCGGAAGCCCTCATAGGGACAAGTAGGGGAAAACTTTTAATATTTGTCGTTCCATATCATCTGTTTATTAAAGAAAATGACAGACATCGGAAATACCACTTAAATTGCCGTTAAATTATGTTCTATTGATCAAGTAGGTGCATGGCAAGTAGACGGGCATTTTCGCCTCCTGCTAATGAGAACCCAAGTTAGTGAATTCTGATCATAGTTCTACCATATGGAGAATTTGCAATAACAAAAACTGAACCTTAAGTGTTTTATTTCTGTGTCCTTCAATATCGTTATTCACTATTTTGTTATACAGAGCAAATTATAACCAAATAGCATTCTCTCAAATAATATTCACCGTATTGACCAATTAAGGGAATAGGCCAAGGTATTTTATTTGACATACGAATGAAGGAAACTTAACAAGCATTCCATAAAGTGTTGTGTGTAGAAAATCCTGGGATCATCGTGTATACTCACCCCCCCCCAACGCGGTCAAGTTAGGATAAAATTATGAGTCCCATGTGTATACATTTTCCGCCATGCTGAGAAAAAAATGATCAAAAAACTTTTGCGCCTACCGGTATGACAAAACAACTATTCTCAACCGAATATTGCATCTCTGATATTTTGTGAAAAGTATTGTATGATTTGATTGGCATGTAGTAAAGTTTTGCGTCCATACACCACACGTCTTCTGTATTTTATTCCGAACACGTTTCCATTCATGACCTAAATCTAGGACGCACGTAGGCCTAACATGAACAGGCAGTCTGACAACATGCGCGAGTACAGTGTAACTCATGAACTGACGATTTATCACTAGAAGCTTTGTTTTAAATATCCGAAAAATCGTGGGTGCAGGTCAATCAAAAGACAATTATCCAGCTATCATAATAATATTTATTATAATTTATCGTTTGGAGCCGCGTTTGGAAGCAACAGCGGGTTACGGCAACAACATCACACAAATTACTAAAACTTACAATTCGATCGCCCGCATTTTTCGGGATTTGTCACTTTCAATGATTTGCAATAAATCGATCACCCCTATTTTTTATCACCTCAAATATCATTTCCGGTGATCGAATTATTAGGGGAATTACCGTACTCCACTTTTTCCTAAATTCAGAGTTTTTATCACCTCTAGGCCAAATCTGTCGTCATGTACGTCCGTCCGTCTGTCCGTCACACCTGTCTCATTACCAAGATATCTTCAGAACGACTTACCCTAGGCACACCAAACTTGCAGTGCACATTCATATGCTCGTGACCCAGAACCCTATTGAATCTGGCCCCAATTGGTTGGAAACTTTGGCGGCCATATTTAATATATGCGAAACCATTAATCTTGTGTATCTCAGGTACCATTTCACTGTTCAGTGTGAAACTTGGTATAGATCATCGATGCATCAAGAAACCAGTTTCCCTGATTCGGTGGAAACCTTGGCGGCTATCTTTAATTTATGCAAAATCTTTAATGATATATATCTCTGATACCATTCAAGTGTTCTATACGAAACTTGGTATACAGCATGGATGTATCAATAGACCTGCAATGTATAACCACATCAGTTTCTCTGATTGGTGGGAAGGATGGGTGGCCATCTTTAATTTATGCGAAATCATTAATGATCTCTATCTCTGATACCGTTCAAGTGCTCGATGTAAAATTTGGTATACATCATCGATGCTCAGTAGACTTACGATAAATGACAGTACTGGTGTTTCTGATTGGGCGTAAACCTTGTTGGTCATCTTTAATTTATGCAAAATCTTTAATGATATATATCTTTGATACCATTTCAGTGTTCTATATGAAACTTAGTATACAGCATTGATGTATCGAGAGACTTGCAATGAATAACCACATCAGTTCCTCTGAGTGGCGGGAAAGATGGGCAGCCATCTTTAATTTATGCGAAATCTCTATCTCTATCTCTGATACCGTTCAAGTGCTCGATGTAAAATTTGGTATACATCATCGATGCATCAATAGACTTACGATAAATGACAGTTCTGCTTTTTCTGATTGGGCGGAAACCTTGGTGGCCATCTTTAATTTATGCGAAATCATTAATGATCTCTATCTCGGATAACATTCAAATGCTCGATGTAAAATTTTGTATACATCATCGATGCATCATGTAATGAATACTAGTTTCTCTGATTGGACAGAAACCTTAGAGGCCATTTCTAATTGCAAAATTTTTTATAATCTGAATATTTGTCACTTGACTGCTTGGTGTTCCTGAAATCTTGGTTCAAATTGAATACATTATGAATGGCTGGCGCCCATTTCCGTGGATTTCATTTTCCGTAAAAAATCATTGAAATTTGATTCCATGTGAATTGAAAACATTTCCGGGTATTTAGTCTGACTTCCAGTTTTTCTTAAGTTCCGTTTCAAATTCGGGGCAAACCAACCTGCAGGGTTTTTGAAAACCTGGTGCTGCTGCTGCTGTGGACTCTATGGTCAATTTTCAACCTAGTTCTAAGAATAAATCTTATGCAGTGCATGATTGCCTAGTGTAGACAATAACAGATAGTTGAGGGGTATTGATGCCCATTGGGCTATTTTATTTCTTTACTTTTTTCATATGCCCCCTCAATATAGGCATTTGGTGAACCGATGAAGAAGCGAAGAGGACGGAAAAGAAAAGCTGATAAACTCGCTGAGTTGGAAGCAACTGCCCATGCCGCTGCTGCCAGGGAAGTAGAGAGAGAAGCCAAGACATGTGCCATAGAAGCTGCTTTCAATCAAGGTCTGTACTCTCAAACTTCCAAGGAATAGGAACCAAACGTTGTGATGACTGAAATAGTGTTGGAAGCGATTTTAAATCATATTCACTCACTCCTCATCAGCCCTACAGGCTTTAAGGAGAATCCGAGTACTGTTATGGTGGCCCTTGCCGTCTGTCTGTCCGAGCCATATCTCGAAAACTATTGCAAGGAAGTTCATGTAACTGACAGGTTAAAAATGACTATTGTTCGCTCTAGTTGTGACTTCCAGACTTGACCAGCTGATAGTTATTTTTTTACAATTTCTTTTCCGTTTTATTTATCATGTATCAGTCTTCTAAAAGCGGGTATGCATAATTTAGCCCCACTTTATACTGATTGATATACTCTTGCTAGCAAGTATACCTCCATGATAAAATTATGAACAGTTCTGTGTCTGCCATTGGTTCATTGTAGAAGTCCTTAATTTGAAGAACAGGTGCATGATGGTCATTAGTTTGGTCTAGAAGTTAGCATGAAACTGTGGGGTGTTATACATGGATATATGACCAGAATAAATGTAGGTCATACAGTTTTGTTGCTTCATATTTTACCAACAGTAACAAGGTATTAACTGTTTTCCCGATAGACATGCAGGGAATTATCTCTCTCTCTGCCCCATTTTGCTCAGTTATGTCATTTTGTCTTTTGTCCCATGGACACTGGAGGGGGACTCGGGGATTTACTTCGTCAGTTATTCTGTCATTCTTTTCTTGTGCCTGCAATAACTCAACAACTATTTGTTTGATTGACATTAAACTTGTACAGTCGGTTGGTATGTGCGAGAAAATGGATGAGATTGTTTTTCGGCAACCTGCATATTCAATATTGCTATCACGGTCGCCGAAGCCTTGACCCTATTCAGCCATGCTACGTAAGCTTATGATTGCAATATCTAAAAAACAAGTTATTTGTGCAATAAAACTTCCACTTCTTGCAACTGTCTAAGTCTACAACTGAAAGAATCTAAAAATAACATCGATCCCAGTCTGCAGGTCATGTGCATGCTCACACCCAAACATCATTCTTCTTCCTTCAACTGAAAGTCCAAATCGCCATTACTGTTCAGCTCTGTGAAAATCGAATTGACTACTGTTCGATTACCTTACAATGGCTGATATTCTACAAGAAGTCTTTTACGAAGTATTCTTTACAATTATCAAGCGATATGGCCTCTCTGATGCATCTCGTGTGGTCAAGCGGAGCCCTTGTTTGACCTCCATTCTACTTGCCCAAGCTGTCGACATGGGGTTGTGTGCACCTGAGAAAGGGCATGTGAGGAATGCATAAAATGAGCCCCGGGTTCATTCCAAACCTATCTAAATGGGACACTGGCAGGCGTAGAAAGCCTTCAGATGTCTCAAACCTTTGCTGGCCTTGACGTGTGTAGCTACGTCTTCCCATTCTAACATAGAAACTGAGGAGGCTATGAGGCATATTGATTTGGCAGTCGGGGCGGGGGGGAGATACGTTTGGATTTATTGACATAAATAAAGATGAACCATCTCTCCCCTTCCAACCCAGTTTCTTCCTTTTCAGACAGTAAGAGACTGACTAAAATGGTTCCAGTGAAAGGAACTCCACGATGAAGGTGGACGTCGAACTTCCGCTCTCCAAGACTCCTATGGATGATGGAGACAGGACCAGGCTCGGTGTCAGAGAGGCAGTTAACCTCGATCGCTTGATCAAGGTTAGCTTATGACTACGAAACCCAAGACAAATCTATGGAAGCATCAATGGCTAAGTTTTCATTTGGTCCTGGGCTTGTGAGAATGCCTTTCTCAACCTGATTGAGGCCTGGATTTTCCGGTTGGTCCCTGCCAACACATACTAATACAGGGACCACTGGTCAGTCTGCCATTTTCTGAGCTACTTATGGTTTCTCTGCTGGCCCAAGTCGTCCCCCTGTCGAGACTATGACTATGAGCCTTCTGAGTCACCAGAGATTGAGGTTTCCACAACACCACCAGGCGGGTATGTATGCTAGTACCTTGAATATGCCAAGACCTACGCCTCGCCCCGTAACTCAGTATCAAGACTCTTTACAACTAGGTCAAGTCTTTCCGCATATGTTTGCGAAAACGTAGCAGCCCTTGCACCGTTTGACACAATTATCGACTTACGGTGGTACACGTGGTTCGGGTCTGGGTTTGCTACAGACGACGCTCCCTCCTGTCCGTGCTTCTGGTTTCAGACCACGTATGCCAGTTCACCGACCTTTACATTTCTGACCCTTTTCTGGCTGCTATCCTCGTGGGAATGGAACAGCAGAAACAGGAAATGAAGGAACTGAGAGAGGCTATGACCAGACGATTCCTGCTCGGTACTACACCGCTTCTGGTATCAACTGACCAGCCTAGCCAACTGAAAACTAATTTGACAGGGGCGATCCCCTCCAAGAGTCCCTACTGGCAGGAATCCCAGGAGGATATGGAAGTGGATAGGGATCAATACAGAGATTCAGAATATAACGAACCTACCAATGTTGATCCGGATGCATACAAATACTATCAGTTAATTGCTGGCATCTATTACTTAATCCCTAAAGTTCCGCTTCTCCACTTCCGGTCCCACATGCAGGGCATATCGAGACGGAATCTGGAGAGTCAATACGAGTTATGAGGTCGGTACACTTCTGGCCTTAACTGCTATCCATTCTGTATGCGACTTGTTCCACAGAATGCTAGCACGTTTATCCTGTGAAGTGGGTTGAACTAACAGAATGCGTCCTAGAGCTCGCTTCCACCCTGCAAGATCTGCGACCTTTAGTGCCAAACCCGACTTGTAGATCATACAATATACATGATTCTCCATTCAGCTTCCGGTCTGCCAATGTTAATGAGGACTTTCGGTATCTGAGCCCTACAGATACAAAGGCCCTACCAATTTCACTGTTCTGTTTACGAACAAGCAGGCTGCTACGCTTGAGGAAACTGCCTGCCAAGGAGTAGCGATTACGAACCATTTGGACTGTTTTCCTAAAGCCATTAAGGATGGATTGTTTTCATTGGCGGGGACACAGAGTCCGGGACAATTACAGGAGGGAATTAGGAGAGAGAGAGAATTGGGTTCAATGTCGCATTCAACAATATTTCAGCTTTTTTGGAGGGAATTAACCTGGTTCTTGACTATCAGAACACCGCTTCTGGTGCTGTTGAAGACTTACTGGTACATAACGCCTATTTGTCTTCTATGCTTGAGTAATTAAGAAGAAAGGCCTATATTCCATAAGTACACGAGTACACACCGGAAGCAGTAAAGAGGAGACTGTTAGAGACTTGAACAGCTCCTTCTTTCCTGTTTGGTTCTGTCGTGGAGGAAGTCCGACCTGAAATGTCTCGAATAGATCATGACAGATCAGTGGCTTCCGGTGCTTCATCTGAGAGACCAGCAGCTAAGTCCAAAAGTAACCCGCCTCCCATCATTGACAATACTATCCTCTGTGGACAGGCTTGATAGAGAAAGCGGCTGTCATAGCAATTCCAGTTTCCGACAAAACTCGCAGGTTCTATTCGCCGTTCTTTCTGGTCCCCAAGAAAGACTCGTCCGAGATGCATATGGTTAACAAGGATTACTTTACTCATCCACCACACTTCCACATGGAGTCCTTGTGGTCTATCTGGTCAGTACTCAAGCAGGGCAAATGCCTGACCTCCCTGCATTTAAAAGATGCATACCTGCATATCCCGATACATCCAGTGGACAGGAAGTAATTAAGATTCATGGTCGGTAAGCGACGCTTCCGCTTCATGGGTGACCGGGTGCTGCACTGGCTGTGCTGATCAGTGTCCAGGATAATAGGAACTGTGGACACTCGCTTCCTGGCACATGAAGGCACCATCGTGATATGACTGAAAAAATGTTGAAAAATCCTACTCGCCCACCCACCCACTCGTACGACACATCATCTGTATATGGACGTATCTTGAGTCCAAGTGAACATCCGGGTTTTGGACAATCGAGGAATGCTCTTACCATATTTTCAAGAGTTATGACCCTTTGTTCCTGAAATCTCCATGAATTGGGACTTGTCCGGGCTGGATCCTGGTTAATATTGTATGGACAATTATGAAATTTGCAGGATATGTGGTCAGTGCCCTGTAGTTGTGCAGCATGAAGTGTCTCCGCGTTTCGCATATATTTTCAAGAGTTATGGCCCTTTGTTCTTCAAATCTTTGTGAATTGGGACTTGTCCGGGCTGGATCTCATTTGATATTGTATGGACAAGTATGGAATTTGCATGATATGTGGTCAATGCCCCATAGTTGTGCAGCGTGAAGTTTCTTTGCTTTCGGTTATATTTTCAAGAGTTATGGCCCTTAGTTTATCAAACCTAAGTGAATGGGATATATTTGTTTTGTCCAGGCTGGATCTCAGTCCATAACCGATTTGGACTGGGAAAATGGCTATAAAATTGTTATTCTACATTCCAAAGCAGACCACATAGGTCCTGAGGTATGAAATTGTTCCAAAAAGAGTGAATTGGGTGCAAAATTCAAAGTTCACTGATCGCTTCATAATTTCACCACAATATACTCCCAAGGAATGTAGGTCTCATAACCAGGTCACATTTTCGGATTTGGCGAAAGCCCCGGCGACCATCTTGCATCAAAACATTGTATTATTACTTGTTGGTCGATACTTGGAATATGTATTATGCGAGGCATGCCGAAAAAAGTGACTGAAACAAAATTTTTATAATTATTCAAATTAGGCCTCCACCGACCAATACAGAACAGAACAATGGCGGGGCAGTGTCGGATTAAAGCGGAAGGGGGGGCATACAATTGAGCAATCTCTGATTGCTTCCTTCCTGTGTTAGACAGCCACGCTATGTTCAGTTCACGGTTTTTGGGTGGTATTCAGTTCACTGTCTATGCTACGCTACTGGTAGTGCAAGTGGAGCTTTCACACTGGAGATGGGATTTGTTCTTACCAAAACATAATCATTTCAAGACAAAGGCTCTTCCCCTCTCCCATCACCCCCTGCAACATATTGAATTTCCATGTTTAACATAGGTTTTCATTTTAACTTGACTAGATTCTCATGTTCCTGTCATAAATTTGGAAGATGGAAGCCGTTTGTCAGGCATGGAAGCACCAAGCAGAAAAGAACTAGTCAAGTGGCTGGAAAAACACCCTGGTTATATGGTGGAGAGGCCCAATTTGGAGGAAGAATATTTACAGCTTCATATGCAGGTCAGTAGAGATGAACTGATGGTTGCAAATTCTCCTTCTACCTTCGACATACTGACATGATGATCCATGGCAGTTGAAAAGACATTCAGGTTTTTCTAACCACACTGTGATGGTGTCCAACTCACAAACCAGATGTCCTGGGATCAATCAATATAAATGTTTTTATGAACAAACAAAAAGTCGGACAGGGTTAACACAACCAGATGTCCTTGTTTGTGTCCTGCTTATCTGGTCATTGATATATTTACGATCCCAGAGCATTTCCAATATACGTGAATATAAAATTCTTGTAGCTTACATATCTGTCATCGTTGATGTACCCAACAATGAAATGAAAATGATTTCTAGGCTATAGGGGAAAGTTTTTGTGGAATTCCGCACAGATTCCGGTTCTGCAGAATTCAGCACATGTTCAGTTTGCCTGTCTGTGGATTTTCACACCTTTCTGTCCTCTGTTGAATTTCACCCGTGTTTTTTGTTTCCCCTCGGCCATTTTGGCCTCGGAGTATTGTTGTTGCCATGTACGTCCGACTGTCCGTCCATTCATCCGTCCATACGTCTGCCCGTTGCCGCATTTTAGGCAAAACCACTTGAGACACAACCACCAAATTTTGAACACTTATTTATCTAGTGCTAAATCAGACGCCTATCGAAATTGGCTCCCCTCGGCCCATATTGTACAGAGTTATGCCCCTTTACAGATATATTGATTTCTATTTCTGTCCTATATGCTTGAATGTAACCAACTATATCTGCAGAACTTTGTTCAATATAGCTATTATCATTTGAAAACTTATTTATGTTTTTGTATTCTAGAAGCCAACCAAAAATTACTCACCTCGGCCCTTATTTTACAGAGTTATGCCCCTTTTCGGGTGCAGTTATCTCTGATTTTGTGATATATGCTTAAATTATATATAATTAACTGGTTTGGTACAGCTACCAAATTATGAGGAAACTTTTTTTTCCAGTTGCAGTCTAGATACCTACAGAAAATATTAGTTGTCTCGGCCCGTATTTTATGGAGTTATGCCCCTTTCGGATGTAATAATCTCCGATTTTGTGATCTGTAGTTGAATGTACAAGTTATATTCGAAGATTCGTGTTCAGTACAGGTGCTAAATTTTGGAACTTATTTAACTACTTGTATTCTTACCCCTCGGCCATTTTGGCCTCGGGGTATTGTCGTCACCATGTACGTCCGACCGACCATTACCGCATTTTAGGCAAAACCACTGGAGACACAACCACCAAATTTTCAACACTTATTTATCTAGTGACGCCTGTCAGATGCCTATCGAAAGTGGCTCCCCTCTGCCCATAGTTTACAGAATTATGCCCCTTTACAGATATATTAATTATGCCCCCCCTCTAACTAGAGGGGGGGGCATATAGCGATCGCTTTGTCCGTCCGTCTGTCCGTCTGTCCGTCTGTCCATCCGTCTGTCCATCCGTCTGTCCGTCTGTCCGTCCGAATTTCTTGTCCGGGCAATATCTCGGTTAATATTTGATGGACAGGATCGAAACTTGCATGGAATGTGGCGAGTGGCTCGTAGTTGTGCAGCGTGGAGTTTTTTCCGAGTTCCGGTATAATTTTCAAGAGTTATGGCCCCTCTGTGAATGGGACTTGTCCGGGCTGGATCTTGGTTAATATTGTATGGACAAGTATGAAATTTGCATGATATGTGGTCAATGACCCACAGTTGTGCAGCGTAAAGTTTCTCCACGTTTCGCTTATATTTTCAAGAGTTATGGCCCTTTGTTCCTGAATTCTCCGTGAATTGGGACTTGTCCGGGCTGGATCTCGGTTAATATTGTATGGACAATTATGAAATTTGCAGGATGTGTGGTCAGTGCCCTGTAGTTGTGCAGCGTGAATTTTCTCCGCGTTTCGCATATATTTTCAAGAGTTATGGCCCTTTTTTCTTCAAATCTTTGTGAATTGGAACTTGTCCGGGCTGGATCTCGGTGAATATTGTATGAACAATTATGAAATTTGCAGGATATGTGATCAGTGCCCTGTAGTTGTGCAGCGTGAAGTTTCTCCGCGTTTCGCATATATTTTCAAGAGTTATGGCCCTTTTTTCTTCAAATCTTTGTGAATTGGAACTTGTCCGGGCTGGATCTCGGTGAATATTGTATGAACAATTATGAAGTTTGCAGGATATGTGATCAGTGCCCTGTAGTTGTGCAGCGTGAAGTTTCTCCACATTTCGCCTATATTTTCAAGAGTTCTGGCCCTTTTTTCTTCAAATCTTTGTGAATTGGGATTTGTAGGGCTGCATCTCGGTTAATATTGTATGAACAAGTATGAAATACGCATGATATGTGGTCAGTGACCCATAGGTGTGTAGCGTGAAGTTTCTCTGTTTTCGGTTATATTTTCAAGAGTTATGGCCCTTTGTTTAAACCTAAGTGAATGGGATATATTTATTTGTCCAAGCTGGATCTCAGTCCATAACTGATTTGAACCAGGAAAATGGCTATATTATATGTTATTCTACATTCCAAAGCAGACAACATAGGTCCTGAAGTATGAAATTGCCCCAAAAACAGTGAATTGGGTACAAAATTCACTGATCGCTTCATAATTTCACCACAATATACTCCCAAGGAATGTAGGTCTCATAACCAGGTCACATTTTCGGATTTGGCGAAAGCCCTGGCGACAATCTTGCATCGAAGCATCGTATTATCACTTGTTGCTTGATATTTGGAATATGTATTATGTGAGACATGGCAAAAAAGTGACTGAAACAGAATTTTTATAATTATCCAAATTAGGCCTCCACCAACCAATAAACTTAAGAACAGAACAATGGCGGGGCAGTGTCAGATTAAAGTGGAAGGGGGGGCATACAATTGAGCAATCTCTGATTGCTTCCTTCCTGTGTTTCTATTTCTGTCCTATATGCTTGATTGTGACTAACTGTATCTGCAGAACTGTAATACTTAGCATGCTTAGTTCTATACTCCATACACTGATCTGTTGATACATCCATACACTGCAAATTGTTAATTACCTTTAGCTTGATCATCCCACATAGTACTATCTCTTCCCTAATTCACACTACACATGGGTCTCAATCACTTGTGGAAAGCTGAGGGGTTTTGGTTAGATCAATCTCATGTTTCACATGCAGAAATATGAGGCAAATAGATCATGTTAATAAACATATGGGCTAGCTTACTTAGTGTGGCAAGTTTTGCATCCAACTGAGGTACCGGTAGTTAACCATGTGGAATAGCAAACCGCTAGACCAGTATAAAATAAATCTTATGAACTTGTTTGATGGTCACTTGCTATATATTTCCTGTGAGTTATTGGCTTGGAAGCCGCTTGGAAATAAATGCTAGATTGAATATTTGTGATTTATTCCAGGTGTTGTTACCTCATTCACATGGGAAATTTGCCATTGCGATTCACAGCTAATAAATCACTTGGAAACAATTTATCTATAATTTATTTCATTTTAATTAATCGCAGGGAATAAATCATTAATAAGTCAATAGAGTGCAATTTAACTGCAAAACTTATTGTAAGCTAAAATCTTTCATCAATATTGAAATATCGCCAGAAAGAAAACATCTGGCAACACTGTGGGATAACATAGCTGGTGACTTAGGTTACGGCAGTACACCAGAACAAAAAGTTGTGGCAATATTGCCAGAAGAAATTGTGACGGAGCTCACTGTATCATATCATCATATCAGATCCAACAGTCAGAAATACTTCTGCGATATTCCCAAAATGTTGCAAGAACGTGCATGTTAGCAAATTATCAAGGCAGAAATAATTAAGATGTATGTGATTTGTTAAAACTTGTTTTTCCTTTTATGCAGTGGTCAATTTTGTCGGCGATAATACAAGTTGGTATTCCGTCTATGGAGTTTGTTTGGTTTTACAATGTTTTAATCGGTTCCAGGGCACATATTTTCCTGTTTTCCCTGTAATCCTGTTATCTCAAACACGTCGCTGTTGTTGCTACTGATATAGGGCATTCCCCTCACTCTTGTTCTCAAGTTTTTGATTGCTGTAGGTAAACCAAGCGAAAACCACCATAGCACAGCGATCATTGCCTACTAGATGGGGGCCAACGCAATGTCATTTAAAGTATGTTATGCATAATGCATGGCCAGCAATACATGTTTCACGAGGTGTATCGAACTCAGAAGTTGAAAATATATTAACAGAAGTATTTTGTAACATTTTCACACAGTAAAGAATGAATTTGCGGCATGTTTAGTTTTGAGAAAAAAAAATATTTCCCTTTCATTTGGGCGTGAAAATTTGGGCGGCCATACCGGTATACGGGTAGCAAAACATTCCTGGATGTGTCTATATAAGTGTTTGCTTTTCGAACAATTTTGATTAATTATACAAAAATAGGAAATATCTTATTCATAATAATAAAAAGATCCCATGGAAAAACCTTCACAGAAATAGGGCGCATTTAAGGCGCAAATAGAGCGCATGAATTGAGACAGCTAGGGTGCAGTTGAGGCGCGTGCCCTATCTGCATCCCCAAGTTTGTGCTAGGGCACAAATTAGGGCACGTTCCAAATATTTTAATTGCGCCTTATATGTGCCCTATTAGAGAATATAGCTCAGTCTTGAGGCGCAGATATTAGCACAGTTGGAGCGCATAAAAGGTGTGATTAGGGCGCACTTTCAGAATAATAGCATGGATGTTGTACTGATAGGGCTCAGTTGGGGAACAGAACAGTATACAAATAAGGTGAAAGATGTTTATTGGCATCTACCTGGTCTAAATACAGGGGTAAAAGCGGTTTTTTTCACGTATAGTATCATTCTATTAACTTTTGAACAGCGTTTCAATAGCGTTCTGAACGCGTTTTGTATTCATTTCGTTTTTACCCCTCGGCCAATTTTGGCCATGGGGTATTGTCGTCATCTTGTACGTCCGTCTGTCCATACGTCCGTACGTGAGCGAGATAGCCGGAAAACGGTTCCACTGAAGAATTCCAAATTTGGTATGCTTATTTACCTAGTCGAGGACCGGAAGCCTATTGAATTGGGACCTGATTGGGTGAATCTTTAATTTATGCGAAATCGATAATGATACATATCTCTGTTACCATTCACTTGTTTTATATGAAAGTTGGTATACATCATCGATACATCCAGTTACTTTGAATCGGGACCTGATTGACCGAAAACCTTGGTGGCCATCTTTAATTGATGCAAAAACTTTAATGATATATATCTCTGATACCATCCGGAAACCTTGGTGGCCATCTTTAATTTATGCATCAAGAGACTTTCAATGAATAACCACATCAGTTTCTCTGAGTGGCAGGAAGGATGAGCGGCCATCTTTAATTTATGCGAAATCATTAATGATCTCTATCTCTGATACCGTTCAAATGCTCGATGTAAAATTTGGTATACCGTACATCATTGATGCATCAGGAAACTTATGTAATGAACCGGTTTCTCTGATTGAATGGAAAACTAATTTCTAATTGCAAAATTTTTGATAATCTGACTTGACTGCTTGGTGTTCCTGACATCTTGGTTCAAATTGAATACATTATGAATGTATCCAGAGCCGAGGGGTTTTCAGATGCGCAGCTTCGTATCTTCTCAAAGAACGCATTTATACATCGCAAACGCGTTTGATCATCGGTATGTTCATTTGTCTTTCGTTTCGGGGTTTGTTTTTTTTCCTGGAACTCGTTTCGGAAAGCGTTTTGAAAGCGCGTTGCGGAATGCGTTTTATTGTTGTTAAATAAGCATTACCGTCTACACCACGGTTGCTTCTTCGGCCGAGAATACTATTTGGTCTGTTTTGTTTATACGCCCGTCAAAAATGGCGTCGTCTGTCCGTCCATTAATTTTTTCTCGTCAACTCAACTCGTCCCAGAGTTTTCATTGGATTCTTCTGAAATTGGGTACACATGATCGGTGCCATATGTGTATGAACTTTTTTCGGCCCTATTCAACGTTTTCTTGAGTTACTCCCCTTGATTTTGGTCTGAAATCCTTGTATTTATTGCTCAAATCTACACCTGCTATTGTTATGCCATTATCTTCTTATGGAGATCCTATATTGCAGACTAAAAGTTCTCACCCTCTGGAGTCTCAGCTATAGGTTACTCTGCCCATGTGCCCGTGACGCACTTCCCACTTTCTTTTTCTTCTCTGCCGGTGCACGCGTTTTGAAAGAGCTCCGCTTAGTGTTAGATTTAGTGTAACCTTGAGTTAGGGAACTGAGTCTAGATACTAGCAGACACATTGTAAAAACCATGTCTAAACTATCTGATCCCGGGAATTCTAAATGCTGCCAGTCGTGCAGGCGTTCTTGGTCAAAATTGGACTTACATTCACTTTGCTTTTCTTGCAAAATCCATCTTTGCTATCGTAAAGCTACATGTTTAGAATGTATTACAACACATATAAGGGAAGTGGGAAGAGGTGCCGACATACTGACTGCGTCATATGACTTCACAGAATAGTCTTCTGGTAAACCTATTCTAAAGCACATACCAAGAATCTAACGATTCGTGATATGTGTTGTATCTCAGGTACGCTTTTATTGTACCTGTTCATGTAGCAACATGGATGATATGACCACACGGCCCCTAGCACCGGCATAAGCGGTATTAGATACAAATCTAGAGAGCTATGATGGAAATGTTCTGACAACTCGTATACTGGTAATTGGTGAGCTGTTTCGCTGTGACAACTCGTACATTGCCGATTGGTGAGCTGTATCGTTGTCAGATGTAAATGACGGCAATTAACACAAAAGACTAGTCTGTAAGGCCCGATGTCGACCCAGCATCAACTTCCCACAAATGCCAACATATATCAAAGACCAAAAGGTCTGTACAGGGGGCGGGCCTCGGGGACGAAACGTCCACCAGCAGAATCTCGCCATATACAGGTAAAAATTACAACACATATAAGGGAAGTGGGAAGAGGTGCCGACATACTGACTGTCATATGACTTCACAGAATAGTCTTCTGGTTAACCTATTCTAAAGCACATACCAAGAATCTAACGATTCGTGATATGTGTTGTATCTCAGGTACGCTTTTATTGTACCTGTTCATGTGGCAACTTGGATGATATGACCACACGGCCCCTAGCACCGGCATAAGCGGTATTAGATACAAATCTAGAGAGCTATGATGGGAATGCTCTGACAACTCGTATACTGGTAATTGGTGAGCTGTTTCGCTGTGACAACTCGTACATTGGCGATTGGTGAGCTGTATCGTCGTCAGATGTAAATGACGGCAATTAACACAAAAGACTAGTCTGTAAGGACCGATGTCGACCCAGCATCAACTTCCCACAAATGCCAACATATATCAAAGACCAAAAGGTCTGTACAGGGGGCGGGCCTCGGGGACGAAACGTCCACCAGCAGAATCTCGCCATATACAGGTAAAAATTACAACACATAAACACCTCAACAAAAGTAAGTTCCCCCCTAAACATTGCCTAATATTTTCTAAGATAGTTATGCGATTGTAACGAGATTTCTCACAGAGTATCAGTTTGATCAGCGCAACAATCAGTGAAAATGGTTACCGTGCAGGTGGCGCTATGCCCGAGTGCGCATGGATTCAATGCAAGACGGTCGCATTTCAAAAATTGCAAAACAGATTATCAAAGAAAGATTTTATTCAATCACGAACAGATCCTAACAAGTGGAGCAAAGACAGTACTATCCAATCACACGGTTTGACCAGAGCAACAATCGGTGAAAAAGATTGCCCTGTACGTGGTGCTATGACTGAATGGGCATGCATTGAATGCAAGTCGGCAGCATTTCCATAAATTGCAAAGCAGATTATCAAAGACAGATTTTATTAAATAACTAACAAATCCTAACCGCTAAAGCAAAGACAGTGCTATCCAATCACACGGTTTGACCAGAGCAGCAATCGGTGAATATGATTACCGTGTACGTGGTGCTATGCCTTAACTCTGTCAGGCCTGGAGGGCCATTATAGCCCCTCCTACCAAACTTCCTCTCCTATCTCCGAAGCAACAATAAAATAAAAGCAGACTTTTTAGTTTGTCATATTGGGGTCAGTTTGAACGTACATTGTATTTGCATATCCCCCGAACAGAGGATCATGGGTAAATCCAAGATGGCGGCCATGTGAGGTACCAGAAAAGTGATGTTTTCATCATTTTTTTAAACGTAGCCCCCCAGACCTGGAAAGGTCCCAAAAGTCCCAGTGATTTACCTATGATCCTCTGCTCTGGGAGTATGCAATTACGTTCAAAATCACCCCAATATGACAAACTACGTGTAAAAAGTCTGCTTTTATTTTGTTGTTGCTCCGGAGATAAGAGAGAAAGTTTGGTAGGTGGGGCTATAATGGCCCTCCAGGCCTGACAGGGTTACGGCATAGCACCATCTACACGGTAATCATATTCACCGATTGCTCCTCTGGTCAAACCGTGTGATTGGATAGCACTGTCTTGCTCTACCGGTTATGATTTGTTCGTTACTGAATAAGATCTGCCTTTAATAATCTGTTTTGCAATTTATGGAAATGCTACTGTCTTACATTCAATGCATGCTCATTCAGGCATAGCACCACGTAAAGGGTAATCATTTTTACCGATTGTTGCTCTAGTCAAACCGTGTGATTGGATATCACTGTCCTTGCTCTAACTGTTAGGATGTGTTCGTGATTGAATAAAATCTGTCTTTGATAATCTGTTTTGCAATTTTTGAAATGCGACCGTCTTGCATTGAATTCATGTTCATTCAGGCATAGCACCACCTACTGGGTAATCATTTTCACTGATTGTTGCACTGGTCACACTAATGCTCTGTGAGAAATCCCGTTACAATCGCATAAATATCTTAGAAAATATTAACCAATGTTTAGGGGGGAACTTACTTTTGTTGAGGTGTTTATAAGAGAAGTGGGAAGAGGTGCCGACATACTGACTGCGTCGTATGACTTCACAGAATACTGGTAAACCTATTCTAAAGCACATACCAAGAATCTAACGATTCGTGATATGTGTTGTATCTCGGGTACGCTTTTATTGTACCTGTTCAAGTGACAACATGGATGATATGACCACACGGCCCCTAGCACCGGCATAAGCGGTATTAGATACAAATCTAGAGAGCTATGATGGAAATGCTCTGACAACTCGTATACTGGTAATTGGTGAGCTGTTTCGCTGTGACTGGGATGATCAGGTCTGGGCAAATTATGCGCAGGCCAGGCATGCATTGCCTCTGGGACCTGAGTCTACCGTTTAACGAGAGACAACAAGCCCAGATGGTTCTCGCATCGGACAGGAAAATCAGTGAGGACCTGCCAGAGCCGTCTCCATTGTCCCCTGGTATTCCCCCCAGCGGTACGGTCAAGCATGCCAAAAACTAGTTTGACGAGCTTTCAACCAGGTCGGGTGCTACGCAACGGTCTCCCACTGCTTCTCGGACAACAAAGGAAAAGAAGACAATAGGCAAGCGGAAGTCGTCGACGAGTACAGACCAGCCTTTTGTTGTCGAGACTGGACAAAAGAGCCATTCTTCTCGGCCTACAGCGGACTTTGACATGCATTCCGTTTCGGCACCTCGGGCTATGACTGCGTCCAGTCGTCCGTCTTTTGTTGTTGTGTATACATCGACTTTGCCCGAAAGAACTTCTCGGGCTACGACTGCACATTCATCCTCCGGGACTTCGACTTCTGCAGTTTCTTCTCCAGCTGGTCGAGTGATTCCAAGCTGCATCGTCGTTCTCCATCACCACGTAGACGCTCTCGTACATCACATCGCCCGTCTCGTTCTTCATCTCGTCATTCTGGTACTTCTCGACGCCGGTCTTGTTCACCATCACGTCGATGTCGTTCAGATCAACGCCAGTCTCTTTCACCATCACGTCGGTCCGGTTCATCTTTACACCATTTTCGTGCATCACAGCATCCCACTTCTACTCAGCCACGCCATTCTCGCACACCGGCACGTCGCTCTCCAACTTGGGTTCGCCGGTCTCCCTCGCCTCGTCGTGAATCCCGGTCACCTTTACGTCGGTCTCGGGTTCCATGACGTTCTCTCGTCGTCCATCTATTTCTTCACGACGCCGTTTTTGGTTATCTCCACGTCACCGGGTGTCTACGTATAGATCTCCACCTGCGATTAATGTTTCTCAGCCATGCCATCCACTTGATCGGTTGTTGTCTACTAACGCTGCGCGTCCTATTCCAGTCTCATTGTCGGGTACGGACCAGCTTGCTCCCTTGACGAATACATCTGCTCTTCGAGATCTTCACGATGTGTCTCCTGATCGTCATTCTTCGTCGGCATCCTCCACTCATGTTCGGAAGTCATCACCTCCACCGGATGAGAGAGATTTACCGTTTTCTGACAAGATGGCGGCTTTGATGGCTCTTGTTCCTGAGATGCCTGAACCTACTAGTACTGGCCCTTCATCTAGTTCGAGACGTAAGCCCATGACTATGGCTTCTACTGTCGTTCCATCCGAACCACCAGCGGCTACAGCACTGACTTCCTGTGCACCATCTCCGGAGTGGGCATCCTTATTGTCTACCTACGACTGTCAACTAGAGGACCGTGATAAGTTAAAGAAGCCTAGTTTCTCGTTTTATAGGATTCATGACAACGTCCTTCCAGACAAGCCTCCTATGCTGGACTTGGATTTGGATCAAGTTGTGAAAAATACCAAACCTGCCATCACCCTTACGGCTAAGGAAGTGGAGCGTCTTCAACAGATGTTCATCGCCATTCAGCGTATTACATCGTACACCGACTGGTTCCTGTCTGCTTCATCCTGTCTGGTGTTTGATCCTTCTATCCATCAACCTAAGGGTGCCGTTCTCCTGTCTCCCGCACATCAAGCTTATCTACGGGGATGTTTTTACATGCTGAACAAGACGAATTGTCATGCGATCGAGGCTTCCGCTTTCGCATATGCTTCCCTTCTTCAATCTCAGCGTAAGGCAGTATTGCATAACACCAAACCCGAGGTTCGGGTTCTGCCCAAAACACCTTGTTTCACCAGCCATTGACTTCCAATTCCTGTTCAACAACGCAATTCAATCCATCATGCCTTGTATTCGGGAGGAGAGAAAGTCTAGACTTTTGGCTGCTGCTCCTCGTCGCCCAGTTTCTGCCTCGTCCACATTTCAGCTCAGAAGACGCCCCAACGGGAGACCCCTTCTAATGGTTTTCGTCCCTTTGCCAAGTCTTCAACTTCCCATGGACGACGTCGGAAAGGTGCTAGAGGTAGAGGCAGAGGTGCCTCCAACAAGTGACAGTATACATTCCTTTCGTCTGCCCACCTTCCGTCATTTCAGTCATCATGTCGGCGGCGGTCGTCTGCAGCATTTCTGGGAAAATTGGCAGTTCATTACAGATGATGTTTGGATTCTAAGGACACTAAGAGAGGGATTTCGCTTCACCTTCCAGGACCATCTCTCGTCCTCGTCCATCACTGCTGCCAGTTCCCTCAGGACACGTTCAGACACTTCTTTCATCTGTCACCACTCTCATCACAAAAGGTGCGGTCAGAGAGCTGCCTCAGGCCGAGGAACAGTCGTTTTCTACAGCCACGTCTTCCTGGTTCCGAAGAAGGATTCCGACCAGATGCGTATGATAATCGAACTGAGATGTCTCAACAAGCTGTACCTGTCGCCACCTCCTCATTTCAAGATGTCAGTTTCATCGATCCGGGCCAGTCTACATGACGGATTGGCTTGTCTCCATCGATCTACAAGACGTATATCTGCATATACCCATTCATCCTCGACATCGACGATACCTATGCTTCGCCATCGCCGTTCGACGATTCCAGTGGCAGGTGCTCCCGTTCGGAGTCAACGTCGCCCCATGGCTTTTCATCCGCATCACAGCACCAGTCATGGTGTTCCTGCATCTACGGGATATTCACATAGAGGTTTACATAGACGACATCTTCATTTGGGCAATGGACGACCCCCGGAAGATCGGTGGACCAAGCTTCAGACAATGGTTCGAATGATTTTGGCTTCACCTTCACAAGCTTTGGCAGAGTCCTTTAGGTCTACTCACATCCACTCAAGACCTCACACTACGGTCGTCTTCAAGTTCGGCCTCTGCAATACCACCAGCAGGGGTATCTTCAGATGTCATTCCTCAATCTGCTGGTTCCGGTATTGACGTCTGTACATATTGCATATTGCTATATTGCTATTGCTATGGCCTTATCTCCCTTGGAGTATCCTTTGCAAAATAATTAAAACGAAAGTTGTCTCCCCTTAGGGAGCTCAGCTAGGTTACTTAAGCCCCTGCTCTCTCCTGATACTCCCTCTTTCTCAATTGCATCTACTCGCGAGTGGTTGCATCAAGGAGTTCCTATAGTGTGCTAGTTTGGTTTGACCTACGGTTGTATTTTTCTAAGCTAGTATTTCTTGCTGTATTACTTAGACATTATGTCTGAGATATCTGTCCCTGTAAATTCTAATTCTAATTTTTGCCGTTCGTGTCGGCAGTTTTGGTCTAGTTTGGATGCTCACACTGTCTGTTTCTCATGCAAAGGTCACCTTTGTTACCATCAGTCCACGTGTATGGAGTGTCTAAGTTGGGATGATACCGCCTGGAAGAATTATGCCCAGGCTAGACGAGCGTATTTATTACGGGTTACGGAAGACTCTGCTTTATCTGCGGATGAAAGACGCCAAAATGAAATTGCTCTTGTCGGAGATTTCAAATTTAACGAAGATCTTTCTGGTTCTCGTTTGGATTTATCGCATAGACTTGGTCATGCCATGTCAATATCTTCGTCTATTAGAATTCCTCCCCAGTGGGACTGTTATACGAGAAGTTAGGGATAAATTTCCAGACAGTTTAGATCCAGTTGGAAAGACTTGTCTGGCATGTTTGTGCACAAAACCGTTTCTTTGTTTGAGACAACAAAGGATTCTGTCCCCAAGCCGGGTTTCTCGACCGCTCTTTTGTTATCGACGAACAAAAGATTTCAGCTCCAATGTGATCAAGAGAGAGAACTTGCAGAGGTTTTTCTCTTCCTTTTACTTACGTTTTTGTTTTGTTTTTTTCTTCGTCGCCACAAGTCAAAGCTGTACACTACGTCTTTGTTACATTTTAATGTGCCTACCAAATTACTTTCTTTGTGTATTCAAGGGTTATCACTTTATTCGTGATATGTTTTGATCAAGAAAAGAGATCACGAGATTGTTTATTAAGAAATTGTGCTATACTTTGGAACACATTTTCTGCTAGTAAATATTGCATTGTGAAATATTGATTTTTCACAACCAAAATTTTCCCGTCGGAATACTGAATTAGACTTACAATTCAAATTGAGTTGAGCTTTAGTTTTATTTCCTCTTTCTGAGAAATTATTATTAGCTTGAGTGTGAGTTTTATTTCTCCGGGAAGACTTTAGAAATGTTTCTCGTTCGACGACATGTAGGGTGTTTATTGATCTTTCCCTGGTCTGATGGCCGGGCAAAGATCAAGCCTGGAGTTACTCAATCATCTGCTTGGGACAGCATAAGACTGTTTCCAGCGGGCGGTCTACTTCTATTTCGTAAGTTACTTTCGTCCGAGAACGATTACCATTTACAGCCTAGTAAGAGGAACGACAGACAGCTCCTAAGCAACGTTCTTTGCCGTTCTTCTTCTACGACTGCTTCGTCCAAAACATCTTTTGGACTACAGCATTTGTTTGATCTTAATTTTTCAAATTTCCATCTCCGGATCACCATCTCTACACCGATGCTTCCGAGATCGGTTGGGGAGCCCATCTGGATGGACTGGAGGGTGCAACAGACTTCACATCAACCTTCTGGAGATGAAGGCAGTCATCCTAGCAGTTCAGCATTGGAGTTGGCGTCTCGTGAATTCGTCCCTTCTCATCGCTACGGACAACTCTACTGTCAGTGCTCACATCAACAAGATGGGTACCACCCAATCTTTCTCAACATTTCGTCTGCTGTGGGATCTTTACGACTGGGCTCTCATTCATCACTGTCATCTCTCAATGCTCGCCATGTCCCGGGTCGGCTCAATGTCTTAGCGGACCGCCTTTCTCATCCTGACTCCGTGCTTCAGACCGAATGGCATCTTCATCCGGAGGTCTTCTGCCAGATCTGCAGCATCTGGGAGACCACTCTTGATCGACCTGTTTGCGACGAGGAACTATGCGCAGCTCGCCCTCTTCGTCAGTCCGATTCTGGACCCTCAAGCTTTCGACATAGACGCCCTTTCAATCAACTGGCTTATGCCTACCCGCCCATGGCCCTGATTCAGGAAGTTCTTCAAGATTACTCAGCACGACTGCGTCATTCTGCTCGTGGTTCCGTGGTGGCCTCGTCGTCAGTGGTTTCCGGTACTGGTTCCGCTTCTCACCGCTCCGCCACGTCGTCTTCCAGTTTGGCCCAGCCTGTTGCGTCAACCTCACGGGATAATACATCACAACCCGCGGTGGCTCAACTTACACATCTGCAGACTATCCAAGGATTTTCAGCAGAAGTTGCACAAACGATGGTTTCAGCCAATCGATCTTCCACATCGCAGCTCTATCAATCGAAATGGGCCCATTTCGTCTCCTGGTGCCAAGAACGTGATTCCGATCCCGACTCTGCCTCTCTTTCCTTAGTAGCTGACTTCCTCCTTCACCTACATCGTGATAAGAAGTTTCAAATCAGCACCATTGAGGGGTACCGGTCTGCTTTGGCTAGGGTTCTACGTCTTTCGACCGTCATCGACATCAGTCTGAACGACAGTATCTCTGCTCTCCTACGTGCTTTCGCCTTACAGTCTCGCCATACTCTCCAGCTGTTACCGTAGTGGGATATTGGTGTGGTTCTTAGTGCCCTGCTTCGTCCGCCCTTCGAACCTTTACAGTCCGCCTCTATTAAAGCTGTTTCCTACAAGACTGCTTTCCTGGCGGCTTTCGCTTTGGCGTCTTGAGTTTCCGAGCTTCACGCTCTGGAAAGGTCGTCTTTGACCTGGATGGCAAATTGGTCTCGCATTTCCTTTCGTCCCGTCCCTGAGTTCATCGCCAAGAATGAGGCTGTGCGCCAAGGTCCTTGTGCTCAACGTTTGTACTCAATCCCTGCTTTATCAGACTTTGTTCGTGACCTTGAGGACGGCATCCTGTTATGCCCTGTACGAGCCATACGTCACTATCTCACTCGTACAGACCCTGGTCGGGATTCTCGTCGTCTGTTATTCCTGTCTCTTCAGCCAACAGCAGTGCGTGACATCACCAAGAATACTATTGCTTCTTGGTTGAAGAAGACCATTAAGTGGACATATCAACTTGCCATTGACGCTCCCCCACTTCTGGCCTCTGCTTCTTCCCATGAAATTCGTGCCATCGCTACATCATGGCCTTTATGGAAGAACCTATCCCTTCATGACATTGTCCAGTCCTGTGCATGGAGTGCCAATTCAACTTTTACCGATTTCTATCTGAGAGATATGTCAGTACAATCAGATAGAGTGACCACGCTTGGGCCGCTGGTGGCTGCCCAGCACGTGGTCCAGTAACTTCCAAAAAAGAGGGGGGGGGGTTTCTTCGTTCAGTGCAGCAAGTCAGTCAATCAGCCAGCTTGCTGCATCATCACATCTAATCAGCCATTTCATATGTCCACCATATTACATGATCACCTCAATAGGTCAGTCAGTCAGCCAACTTACAAGACCCGACTCATCGGTGAGTATGGTTCAGGCATGACTTTTCTTAGTTATTACTGGTTTTACTCTATTAACACCCACTGCGTCTCCACGACCTGGGTTTCCCTTCTATTGAGTATTGTGTACCACATTTACAATCAGGTTTTTGATTTTAACCCACGAGTACCCTCAGCGTCTTCGACCCGGGTTCTCTCTGGGTGAGTATTTAATGTGCTGTAAGCCAAACAGTCAGCCAACTTACGGCATCATCACAGCTAATCACATGTCCACCTTATTACATGATCACCTCAACAGGTCGGCCTGTTGCGAACTCACAAAACATCTATCAAGACCTGACACAATGGTGAGTATTGGTTTTTAGGTATACTTTGTGTCAGTTTCAGGTTTAAAGTACAGAGAGTTGGTGCATGAGGGCAATTATGACCAACTTACAAGATCATCTCAAGAGAGTCACCCTAACCCTAACCTAAAGAGTGGTGTAAGATGGTCTCCTTGTATATGATGTTGCCGGGATGTACATGACCGCTTCTATTCGTTATACACTGCTTACCACTTGAATACTCACAGCGCCACCAGCCCGAGTTCCTTCGTGGGGGTAAAATTGTGCACCACATCCACGATCACGGTTTGCATGGACGAGTAATTAGTGGCCACATTCAACAATCTATTATGATTACTCCATGACTACCCACAGCGTCGCCGACCAGGGTCCCTCTTGTCGAGTACTAGTGTGCCATGTCCGTGATCAGCTCAGCGGTTACTCTGCCTGCTATTGGAACTACAACAAGGCCGAGGTTCCCACCTCCAGATGTTGGTAGTGAGCCATAGCAATAGCAGGTGAAGATTTGAGCAATAAATATTAAACATTTATAAACAATGTTAGTATTTATTATCAAATCAAACCTGCTATTGCTTTGATTACCCTCCCATCCTGCCCCTCACTCCACGGCCTTGCACAACACACGTCTCGGGCTGTAAGAGTGAGAAAGAGGGAGTATCAGGAGAGAGCAGGGGCTTAAGTAACCAGTAACCTTAAGTAACCTGATCAGTATCATGTGTAGATGCGCTTGAACTGTTTTCAAACCAATTCGATGTTTTCTTGAGTTATCTCCCTTCATTTTAGTCTGGAATCCTTTTATTTGGCACCTACAGTCCTCGTGAACGAAACTCGTCCTAGGGGTTTCATTGCATTCTTTTGAAGTTAGGTACACATGATTGATGCCAAGTGCACATGTGCATGAACTTTTCTCGAGTTGATTCGACAGTTTCTTGAGTTACTCCCCTTGATTTTGGTCTGAAATCTTTATTTGTCCTCGTGAAAGCAACTCATCTCAGACTTTTTGATGGATTCTTTTGAAATTTGGATCATATGATCGGTACCATATGTAGATGTGCACAAACTGTTTTTGAGCTGTTTCGATGTTTTCTTCAGTTACTCCTCTTGATTTTAGTCTGAAATCCTTGTATTTGGCACTTACTGTTATTTCAACCCCATTCATCAGGCTGATGGGCTTACTTTTGCAGCTTATACTAACACAAATTTTGTTTTAAAGTTACTGATACATACATAAGCGCATATCCAGGACTGGAGGAATATGTACTCCCGCAGAGTAAGAGTAACTGGAGTTCTACCTGCTCCAACAAGTACCGCTTCAGGCCCTTTAAGAAAGGAAATTCAGGGAATTTTAAGAATATATATATATATATGCATGTACTACAGCCAGCTGTTGTAGAATTGATACATTAGGTCATCTGACACTTTTGCTCACTCTTTCTTGAGTTTTTTTCTTCAAATTTCTTCTACACACATCTGAAACGTCTGAAAAATGAGAGAAAACACTCACCAAAATCCTGTTAAATGGGCATGAAATCTTCAAATTTAAAATGGATCTTTGAAAACCAATATGTCTGCCTTCAGCCAATAAGATAAAGGTCATGTGACAGTTTTGACTAATTAGATCATTTCCACAAAGTGGATGCTCTTATGTATTACCAGGAAACTACTCCGCCGCCACCGTCGCCATTTCAAACGTCAATATCTCTGAAACCGTTGGTGATTTTTCAGATAAATTTTGTTTGCTGTCTAGCTAGATCTGGGGAATTTTTCTGGTTGTGTTTTCGTGTTTTTATTTGATCACTAGATGGTGCTATAGTTATAAACATTATTAACCTTTCTGACACAATTTTTTCCCAACGGCTTTTTCAATTTTGTGAAATTTGAGTATAGTGATCTTGTACGACAGATACAGAGCTGAAAAGGTTTTGGTGGTGTTAGAGTGACCCTAAGGGCACGATTTTGGTAACTCAAAAGGTGACGTTTTACAAAAAATGAAAATTGACTGGAGCTGTATTTTATTTTTTTATGCGATCCAATTACTGCTGAATTCAAAAATTTGTCCGCACCGCCATCATTATTTGAAACATCCATATCTCTTAAACCGTTCTGCAGGTCAGGGGAATTTGCCTGTTGTGTTTTGCATGTTTTCATTTTATCACTAGATGGCGGTGTAGTCAAGAACATTATAAACCGTTCTGACATGATATTTTTCCAATGGCTTTGCTGATTGTCATGAAATTTGGATATACGGTAAACATTCCAACCATTCGATCATCTTTCCTATTTCGATCACCCTCATTTTATCAGGAAGTTTACGATCGGAAGTTATAACTCAGATACAATCACCCCATGAAGTGGCAGTCTCGCATTCCAACGTAAATCGATCACCGCTACAGTACGAATTGCGTTATTCCGTTCGCGTTCATTTCGTTCCGTTTTGCATGTTTTTTTTCCGGTCAAAAGGTTCGGTCAAACTTCGTTCACAATTCGGTTATATTTCGTTCAAACTCCGCTCATCCTTTTGCGTTCATTCCGTTCATTTCAGTTCGTTCTCATGAATGTAAATTGTGTGTAATAAATTACTTTGTCATATCGTCGGTCACTTTCGCAGAGAACAGTTGTTGAAAATGGCAACTTGTCATTATACAGAAGGATTTCCAACTTCAAGAAAATAACGAAGATCGATCTTCATTATCCCCAGATTCACAGAGATATGTTTCTTCTTTCTATTACAATCAACTTTATACTAGATCTAAAAACATAATTTTATATGCTCTAAATTGGAATGAAATCTTTCGCGACGTCTTCACGCAATAGTGCTTTCTCCAAGGTCCACGTGCTGCCAAAACAACAGCAGGGAACTCTTCGGTCTTCAATTTCACATTCCGGTTTTCTCGTGCAAAAAGTGAATGCTGTATGCAAGAATTTCTTCCATTCACTCTAGATCTGTATTCTATTTGTGTTTCACAATATGATCTGTTATGAAGGCGACTGTAAAACTGTTGATAAGTTTGGGCGATATGAGGAAAGAAAAAGTTATTCAAAATTGTTTAATAATATATTTCATCAGAATTTATATTTATCTTATATATTCCTCTGTGCTATCGGTAAAATTATCTTGCATCCTTCTCGTTTATTATCACATTAGACAAACTTTTGATAGGCTAATAATAATAATAATAATAATTTGAATAATGTGCTAATAAGTTTTTCATTACCGGTACTTTTCTCCATGATATCTACATAAGCGACGGGTTTCCGCAACACAATTGTATTGAGGATGAAAAACTTCTTCTGGAATGTACCTTATACGCGTCGATGAGAACGAATCTTTTTTTATACCATCCAGGATAATATAGTATCTTGTCAACTATTTTTATACGCCCGCCAAAAGGCGGACGTATTATGTGATGGCGGTTTCCGTCCGTCTGTCTGTCTGTCCATCCGTCCCTCGTGTCCGGTCTATATCTGGGACAGTTTTCTATCTACACTTCTAATTTTTGGTGAGTGGATACCCTACGGAGAGACGATGTGTCGCGTACCAAAATGAAGGTCGAGGTCAGAAGTCAAAGGTCACTGGCCTAAAAAACAGGAAATCACTGAAGTGTTCGTGTCCGGTCTATATCTGTGAACGTTTTCTATCCACAGTTGCAATTTTTCATGAGTGGATACACTAGGTGGAGACGATGTGTCTCGTACCAAAATTGAGGTCGAGGTCAAAGGTCACTGTTGCCTAAAATCAGGAAATCATTGATCATTGACAGTTTTCTATCTACAGTTCTAATTTTGTTGAGTGGATGCCCTAGGGGGGAACGATGTCTTGCATACCAAATGTAGATCGAGGTCAAAGGTCAATGTGAAAGAATAATCAGGAAATCATTAAAAAAAAAAAAAATTGTGAGTGGATTCAATAGGGGGAAATGAAAATATAGGTCAAGGTCAAAGGTTACTGTGACCCCAAAATCTGGAAATTATTGAAAATAACATTTTTTTGTGTCAGTAGATACATTAGGGGGACACGATGTGTCACATACCAAAATGTAGGTCAAGGGACCTGGTCAAAGGTCAAGGTCACTGTGACCCCAAAATCGTGGAATTGTTAAAAATCATGATTTTTTGTGTCCATTGAGAAATTACGGGGAGACGATTTGTCATCTACCGAAATTTAGGTCAAGGTCACTGTGACTCCAGAATCAAGAAATCTTTTCTTTTGTGTCAGCAGATACATTAGGGGGACATGTAGCACATACCAAAATGTAGGTCAAGGCCAAATGTCGACCCCCACACTGACCCCCAAAATCATGAAATTCATAAAAATCAAGATTTTTTGTGTCCATTGATACATTGAGGGAAGACGATGTGTCGTGTACCAAAATTTAGGTAAAGGTCAAAGGTCAAGGTCACTCATCTCAATATGTGGGTCAAAGGTCAAGGTCACTGTGACCGCAAAATCAAGAAATCATTAAAAGTCACATTTTCATATGCCTGTCGAAGACGAAGTCGTGTAATGCGATGTTGCGTTCTGTCCATTCATCCATTAACATTTGTTGTACATGCGATACCTCTAGTTTCAAGGTATGGAATGGTACCAAACTTTGAGTATTCCTTACTCGCATGGCAGAGAGGAGCCATACATTTTTAGATCAATTTGTCCAAGCACAGTCCTTCAAAACTGAATCAAGTTTAGCTGACCATATGTGTTAGGTTGGAATATTCAGAGCTCTCTCCCCTACATGTATATGGCATTCGTCCTGTGGAGTTGTCTCCCATATTTGAAACGGCTACATTTAGTTAAACTGTTGTGAAATAAAAACCATACATTTACTAATTTAACGGGTAGAGGGGTCCTTTATGAACTTCATACCTGTTTATTAACTCAAGAACAAAGGTTTACTTCATCAGTTTCTTCTTCCTTCAAGAAAAATTCTCTTGTCTGCAGGGAATCCATTTGCAGGAAAACTACTATTGTCTTGTGTTTGACTATTGTCGATTTCAGTGTGGGATATGTGAGCTCTCGGCTCTTGCTTCAAGGTCAACTAGTTACCAAGAGTTAAGCTCGTTTTAGTTTATCATTTAATATAAGATGTTATATATGTTACATTCTCAGAAGACAAAATTGTAGGCTAGCTACCAATTGGAATCAAGGCTAATAAACAACCTTGAAATTTGGACCAATGTAATTCCAGATACACGGGCGTATATTGAAGCCCCTTGGGCTCTTGTTTCTTTTGTTAGACCCACCCGATTCCATGACAAGAAATGTGCCATTTCATATATACTCGTGTCTCGCAAAACGGTATTCAGTTTCTTAATTTGAGGCTTAAGGATGTCCGCTGGTGGTAAATCAAAGTAATTAACTTTTTGAATAATGTGTGTTGTTGCATTCATAATTGTGTAATATGAGGAAAAACAAAGAAAAAAATATAGGTTGGTGTGCATTTTTTAGCTGTAGGCAACGTTAAGTGGACTGACCCATGCTCAATTTGATAACCCAGAAACATAGAGATTAGCCCTAGTTTTGAAGCATATTCATGAAAAATTCATATAAATAGTATTTAACTTTTTCTTATATTCTAACTGTTTGCAGATACTCACAATGTCTATCAAAATTTATCAAATTGGATGGATGTTGGTGTGCAAAATTCTCGGCTAGAAGGCTTTTAAAGAAAATCCCTATCTCTTAACCTAGGAAAGGGAGATAACCCAATAGAAAAAACAGGCAAGATGGCTGCCAAAGCCAAAAACCACCAGCGGACATCCTTAATTTAAAGTGTTACTATTATTGTATTAGTAATGGTATTAGACCTATGTACCCTACAGGAAATGTTGTTCTTTTATTCCGTTGTTTTGTCAACGTACTCATCTCATAATGGGCGCACAACTACAAAAAAAATCATTCGTTCAAAAAAAACAACAGCCGAGGTTACAAACAAAAGAGATGCACGTCTCACGCCGAAAAACAGATTACAACACAAAACCTTGGGACAACAAGCCATGTAGTTGTTGTTGTATAGTATTTTAAAAATCAATTCATGATCTGCAATCATCAAAGTTCTCAGCGATGCGTGGTGCGGGGGTCAAAGTTCACAGAGTTGAAAATGTTGATTCCAGTTTCTAATTCCTATTTCCAGGAACTGCGGGGGGACTCTTATTTCCTTCTTTAGGCCAGTTTTTTTTTTCAAAACTTCCTTTATACCGGCAGAGTTTTGTTACGGTAACTATAAAAAGAAGGGCACGATTTTGGCAACTTGAAAGGGAATGTTATTCCCAAAATGAAAATTGACTGATTTGAACAGAGAGAAGTTGTATAGTGGTGTATTCCAGGTCACAGGAGCTGAAAAAGTTTTGGTGGCGTTAACTTTACCCTAAGGGCACGATTTTGGCAACTTGAAAGGGAATGTTATTCCCAAAATAAAAATTGACCAATTTGAACAGAGAGAAGTTGTATAGTGGTGTATTCCAGGTCACAGGAGATAGCTGAATCTAGGATTTATTTCCTTGGTGATTTAAACCTGGGACGAATATTAAAGGGATATGAATCATACCCCGACATCAAAGGCGCCGCCGCGAGCTCACGCTGAATGTATGTCTCGCGCTCTACGCGCGTGAGCCTGGCGAGATTCTGCTAGACATTATATACCACCATTGTTTTAAACTTCTTAGCATCGCCTAGTTTTCATCATGAACTCATTCCAGATTTTACCAGATTTATAAACGTTCTTCTGCAGCAATTGGCATCAGATTATTTGATTGAGACAGGTACTATTTTGAGAGAAGAAACTTTTGAGGGATTTTCATCGAAAAGATGCATATTTTCATGACGACTTTCGACCGCTCTGCGCTGCCGATAACTGAGCGGACGGAGCGGGAAGGAAAAATTCATTTTTTTTTCCATCTTTGTGATCAAACTTCTCATTTATCTCAATCTTTGAAGTATATCTGTGCTAGTTTTTACAAAATATGCAAGCATGTCATTGACAGTACGCAAAATGTTTTAATTTTCCATTTTCGTTTTTGTAAATAATTGCTCGTGAAAATCGTAAAAATGCCAAATATCTAGAATTCTGAACAAATCTCACAATTCTTGTACGTTTTTATACGCCCGCCAAAAGGCGGACATATTATGTGATGGCGGTTTCCGTCCGTCTGTCCGTGTGTCCGTCCGTCCGTCTGTCCGTCCCTCGTGTCCTATATCTGGGACAGTTTTCTATCTACAGTTCTAATTTTTGGTGAGTGGATACCCTATGGGGAGACGATGTGTCGCGTACCAAAATCAAGGTCGAGGTCAGAGGTCAAAGGTCACTGGTCTCAAAAACAGGAAAGCACTGAAGTGTACGTGCCCGTTCTATATCTGTGAACGTTTTCTATCCACAGTTGCAATTTTTTGTGAGTGGATACACTAGGTAGAGACGATGTGTCACGTACCAAAATTGAGGTTGAGGTCAGAGGTCAAAGGTCACTGTTACCCAAAATCTGGAAATCATTGACAGTTTTCTATCTACAGTTTTAATTTTTGGTGAGTGGATGCCCTAGCGGTGAATGTGTTGCATACCAAATGTAGGTCGAGGTCTGAGGTCAACGGTCAGTGTGAGCGAAAAATCAGGAAATCATTAAAAATTTATAATTTTTTGTGAGTGGATTCAATAGGGAGAAATGCAGGCTTCGAATTTGACGGCGGCAACGACGGCAATTGCCGTCGGTGCCTCATTAATTTGCCTACATGCCCTACAAATTTTCACCAAGTACACGGCCACAACACGGCCGCCGTGAAGCCTCAAGTGGCCTACGTGACCCTAAGAATAAAACCAATCTTATTTCCATCATGTGTTCGCGTTTTCTCTCTCTTTATTCTTTGCTTTGGTAATTTCGTAGGAATAGCAAAGTCCTTCGGTGATCGGTGGTTTCGTTTTAGCTTTCCCTCTTCCTGTTACCGTAAACAGCATCGTACAGTTTTACGACAACGGTAATTCGGGAGCCACCTGTTTTTGATTCATTTACACTTCAATGGAAGGTTCCCATTTGGCAATTCGGATTACTCTCCCCTTGGTCGGCCTACAGAGAGCGGGTCGCTTGGTTCGGTCATTGGATTGACAGTTGAAGTAAATAATGCAATCATGCCATCACACGAACGTATTTCTGCGACCGAATATCGGGAACTGGAGAAGGGGGCTTCAAACATGCGGAAGCTAGATGCATTCTTTCCTATCACTGGATAAGATCTTCTTTTATAATTTGTATATTTACAGACAGTATGTTGATACCTTTTGAATGTTTTACAACAATAACAAACAGTTGTGAAAATGTTGTGATATTTCATTTTTTATTTTTTCATGGCAATATCTTCTATAAGACCTGCAAACAAAGTGGATGCCGTGCCCTTAGTATATTAACACATTTGGCCTTGCTGCCTGGTCCATTGGCCTTGATGCCCCCAAAATTTGGTCATTATCCAAGGCCAAACTGGCCTTGCCCTATTTCTCCCCAAATTCAAAGCCTGGAAATGAAGTGTCCCATACCAAAAAATAGGTCAAGGTTGAAGGTCAAAGGTCACTGTGACCCCAAAATCAGGGAATGTTTTTTTCGTGTCAGTAGATACATTAATGGGACACGATGTGTCCCCTACCAAAATGTAGGTCAAGGTCAAGGTCACTGTGACCTCAAAATCGTGAAATTGTTAAAAATCATGATTTTTTTAGTCCATTGAGAAATTACAGGGAGCCGTTTTGTCATGTACCAAAATTTAGGTCCAAGTCAATAGACAAGATCACTGTGACCCCCAAAATCATGAAATTCATAAAAATCATGATTTTTTTGGTGTCCATTGATACATTGAGGGAAGACGATGTGTCGTGTACCAAAATTTAGGTCACGGTTAAGATCACTGTGACCCCAAAATCAGGAAATCATTAAAAATAACTTATTTCTGCAAGTAGATAAATTAAAGGGACATGATGTGTTTCATACCAAAATGTGGGTCAAAGGTCAAGGTCACTGTGACCCTGAAATCATTAAGTCACATTTTCATATGCCTGTCGAAGACGAAGTCGTGTAATGTAATGTTGCGTTCTGTCCAGTCATCCAACATTTGTTGTCCATGCGATATCTCTAGTTTCAGATATACCTTACTCGCATGGCAAAGAGGAGCCATACATTTTGAGATCAATTTGTCAAAGGTCAAGGTCACAGTCCCCCAAAACTGAATCGAGTTTAGCTGACTCTTTGTGTTACATGTAGGTTGGAATATTCAGAGTTCTCTCTCATACATGTATAAGACATTTGTCCTGTGGAGCAGTCTCCCTTATTTGAAAAAGGTACATTTAGTTAAACTGTTGTGAAATTAAAACCATACATTTACTAATTTAATGGGGAGAGGGGTCCTTTATGAACTTCATACATGTTTATTAACTCAAGAACAAATATTTACTACATCACTTTCTTCTTCCTTCATCAGGACTGCACAAATTGAAAATTCTGCTTAACCCAAATATGGGTTACGCTAAAAAATTTTGGGTAGCCCTTCTCTCATCTGCATAACCCATCTCTATTGTATATTATAATATCCGTAATTCAAGTGAACTGAAAATGGGTTACGCATGATGAAAATTGCGTAACCAAACCTATTGTTCGCGCAATTTGTTCAGCCCTGTTCATCAAAAATTCTCCCGCCTGAAAGGAATCCATTTGCAGGAAAACTACTATTTTCTTGTGTTTGACTATTGTCGATTTCAGTTTTGGATATGTGAGCTCTTGATTCTTGATTCAAGGTCAACTGGTCAACTCAGAAGCACAAAATTGTAGAGATTTCTCTGGATTGATAGCTACCAATTGGAATCAAGGCTAGTAAACAACCTTGAAATTTGGACCAATGTAATTCCAGATATACGGGCGTTTTTTTGAAGCCCCTTGGGCTCTTGTTGTGATTGAACTACTCTTTTGGGTCATTTGTTTTTTTACCCCTCGGCCATTTTGGCCTCGGGGTATTGTCGTTGCCATGTACGTCCGTCCGTCCGTTCGTTAACGCATTTTAGGCAAAACCGCTTGAGATACAACCACCAAATTTTCAACACTTATTTATCTAGTGCTAAGTCAGACGCCTATTGAAAGTGGCCCATATTTTACAGAGTTCTGCCCCTTTACAGATTTATTAATTTCTATTTCTGTCCTATATGCTTGAATGTAACCAACTATATCTGCAGAACTGTGTTCGGTATAGTTACTATATTTTGGAAACTTATTTATATTGTTGTATTCTACAAGCCAACAAAGGATTACTCGCCTCGGCTTATGGAGTTATGCCCCTTTCGGATGTAATAATCTCCGATTTTGTTATCTGTAGTTGAATATACAATTAAGTTATATCTGCAGATCCGTGTTCGGTACAGCTTATTCGTCTCGGTTCTTATTTTACAGTAGTGCTAAGTCAGACGCCTATCGAAAGTGGCTCCCCTCGGCCCATACTTTACAGAGTTATGCCCCTTTACTGATTTATTACCCCTCAGCCCATAGGGCTGTAGGGTCTTGTCGTTGGCATGTACGTCTGGTCGGCCGGACGGTCTGTCGACAATTTTTTGTCCGGGCTAGATCTCAGTTACTATTTGACTGACAGTTCTGATACTCACAGTGAATATCCCTAGTATCCCAGAGATGTGCACTGTCATGTTTATTCCGTGTTACGTCATTTCTTTACAGAGTTATGGCCCTTTGAAATTTCGCGTCACTAACTTTTGTCCGGGCTAGATCTCAGTTACTATTTGACTGACAGCTCTGATACTCACAGTGAATATCCCTAGTATCCCAGACATGTGCACTGTCATGTTTATTTCGCGTTACGTCATTTCTTTACAGAGTTATGTCCCTTTGAAATTTTGCGTCACTAACTTTTGTCCGGGCTAGATCTCAGTTACTATTTGACCGACAGCTCTGATACTCACAGTGAATATCCCTAGTATCCCAGACATGTGCACTGTCATGTTTATTTCGTGTTACGTCATTTCTTTACAGAGTTATGGCCCTTTGAAATTTTTCGTCACTAACTTTTGTCCGGGCTAGATCTCAGTTACTATTTGACTGACAGCTCTGATACTCCCAGTGAATATCCCTAGTATCCCAGACATGTGCACTGTCATGTTTATTTCTTGTTACGTCATTTCTTAACAGAGTTATGGCCCTTTGAAATTTTTCGTCACTAACTTTTGTCCGGGCCAGATCTCAGTTACTATTTGACTGACAGCTCTGATACTCACAGTGAATATCCCTAGTATCCCAGACATGTGCACTGTCATGTTTATTTCGTGTTACGTCATTTCTGTACAGAGTTATGGCCCTTTGAAATTTTCCGTCACTAACTTTTGTCCGGGCTAGATCTCAGTTACAATTTGACTGACAGCTCTGATACTCACAGTGAATATCCCTAGTAACCCAGAGATGTTGAGTACTACACACACACACTCGACTCTTCCCTGGAATAGATCTTCATCTATGAAGAACTATTCACCAGATCTTTACTAACTTTTCTTGAGGTATCGATCCACACAGTCTTGGATCGATATCCCTTCACAGGATTGATGACTGAAGCCGGTACTAGCAAATACTAATCGTTGAGTATTCTCTTGAATCAACATTAATACATATGTGGGTAAATAAATTTGACAGAATTCAGCAGATTTTTATGTCAACCTGTTATTCGCTGGACATATTGTGCTGAGGGGTCAAAGCACCTTTTAGGTGCAGCCTCATGTTAATTTCTATTTCTGTCCTATATGCCTGAATGTAACCAACTATATCTGCAGAACTGTGTTCGGTATCGCTACTATATTTTGGAAACTTATTTATATTGTTGTATTCTACAAGCCAACAAAGGATAACTCGCCTCGGCTTATGGAGTTATGCCCCTTTCGGATGTAATAATCTCAATTTTGTTATCTGTAGCTGAATGTACAAGTTCAATCTGCAGATCCATGTTCGGTACAGCTTATTCGTCTCGGTTCTTATTTTACAGAGTGCTAAGTCAGACGCCTATCGAAAGTGGCTCCCCTCGACCCATATTTTACAGAGTTATGCCCCTTTACAGATATATAATTCTCTATTTCTGTCCTATATGCCTGAATGTACTACCCGTATATCTTGATCATCCCACATAGAACTTTCTCTTCCCCAATTCACACTACACATCGGTCACAATCACTTGGGGAAAGCCGAGGGGTTTTGATTAGATCAATCTCATGTTTAGATTTTGTTTTCTCCGTGCACTAGTTTTGTTTCTTGTCGTTTGCATGATGTATTCCTTTTCCCACTCGTTAAGCTGTAAAGGAATTTTTACCCCTCGGCCAACTTTGGCCTAGGGGTATTGTCGTCATCATGTACGTCCATCCGTCCGTTACCGCGATATCTACAGAACCGTTTCATGCATGGCAACCAAACTTGTTACATCTATTTATCTTCACGTAAATCAGAAGCCTATCGAAAATGAGTCATCTCGGACAATATTTTGCAGAGTTATGCCCCTTTTTACAAATAAAAATCCATTTATGATTTGTTATTGTGATAATTTCAGAACCGTTCCATATACAACATCCTAACGTGATACAGTTGTTTCTCTTGACCTGAACTAGATGCCTATCGAAAATGAGTCGTGTCAGAAAGTATTTTGCAGAGTTATGCCCCTTGTCTAATAAAATCCACTAATTCCTATGTTAAGTTTGCATATAATTTCTATATCATGTTTGTATACTATCACATTTATTTATTGATTGGATGACTGATTTATTGATTTATTCTCTTACACAATGCGAAGAATGCCTGCAAATCTGTTTTGAAAATGACACTAGATGCCTATCGAAAATGAGTCGTGTCAGAAAGTATTTTGCAGAGTTATGCCCTTGTCTAACAAAATCCACTAATTCCTATGTTAAGTTTGCATATTATTTCTATATCATGTTAGTATACTATCACATTTATTTATTGATTGGATGACTGATTTATTGATTTATTCTCTTAGACAATGCGAAGAATGCTTGCAAATCTGTTTTATCAGTAATTATAATAAACAAAATTTATTCACAACATGATTTGTAGTTTTACTTTTTTGTTTTGCTAACAACCTAACCTAACAACACTTTTTAGTTGCCACACGTCATTTTATATTCCCACCGCTTAAATGTTTCCCCAAATTTGGCTCTCTTCTAATGATTTCCATTTCAGCAATTTTAGTTGTGTTTACCAAGATATGACAAACGTATATCTATAGTGTATGTATTTATTCCAGAAACAAATTAATTTAAGGGGAGGAAAACTTTTTTTTTTTTCAAAGAAAGTACACTTACAATACCAGGGGTAAATATTTCTTCCCACAAGCCAATCAATTGGTAGAGACACCCTTACATTATAATAGCTGGGGTTCAGAGCCGAGGGGTTTCGATAGCGCAGCTTCATGTAATGGTAGATCACATTTTATTGGTTTTTACCCCTCAGCCTATTAGGCTGCGGGGTCTTGTCGTCAGCATGTACGTCAGGTCGTACGGTCGTCAACAATTCTTGTGACCGGCCTAGAAGCCAAACCGTTGCTTCTAGAGACTTCAAATTTGATATACAGGATTGTTGGGTGGTCAACCACAAGCCTATTGAATCTGGACCCGATTGGTTAGAAACTTTGGCGACGATCTTTAATTTATGCGAAACCGTCACAGCTTTCTCGTTACCAAGATGGGTAATTTGCGATGAATTTTGCAGTTTCCATGGCAACGTCACAGAAAATTCGTCAACAATTCTTGTGACCGGTCTAGAAGCCAAACAGTTGCTTCTAGAGACTTCAAATTTGGCGACCATCTTTAATTTATGCGAAACCGTCACAGCTTTCTCGTTACCAAGATATCTTTAGAACGACTTACCCTAGGCACACCAAACTTGTCGTGCACATCCATATGCTCGTGACCCAGAACCCTATTGAATCTGGACCCGATTGGGTGAAAACTTTGGCGGCCATCTTTAATTTATGCGAAACCATGAATTTTGTGTATCTCGGAAACCATTTCGCTGTTCAGTGTGAAACTTGGTATAGATTATCGATACATCAAGAAACTTTAAAGGAATGACCAAACCAGTTTCCCTGATTGGGTGAAAGCCTTGGCGGCCATCTTTAATTTATGCAGAATCTTTTATGATGTATTTCTCTGATACCATTGAAGTGTTCTATACGAAACTTGGTATACAGCATCGATGTATCAAGAGACTTACAATCACATCAGTTCTTCTGAGAGGCGGGAAGGATGGCCGGCCATTTTTAATTGATGCAAAATCATTAATGATGTCTATGTCTGATACCGTTCAAGTGCTTGATGTAAAATTTGGTAAACATCATCGATGCATCAAGAGAATGACAGAACTGGTTTCTCTGATTGGGCGGAAATCTTGGTGGCCATCTTTAATTTATGCAAAATTTTAATGATGTATATCTCTGATACCATTTAAGGACTCGAGGCCTGGGGTAGCGCCTGATACTAGACACCCTCGTACATTCTGTCTCATTTCATCACAACCACTTCACATACATGTATATGTTTTATATGGTTGGAAAGATCAGGATTCGAGCGTTCCAAATAAAGTAAAAGTTTAATTCTTACGTTTATTTCACCGGTGTTGTTGCAGTTAGAAAACAGTTATTTCAAAAAAATAATGTCTTTTTTATATTGCTAAGCCATTCTTTGTCTGCCGAGTTCCAAACTGTATGGCATGGAGTTCCTAGGAGTTCCTAGTATGCCCAATTTCAAGAAGCTCCCTAAAATCATTGATATATCCTTTGATACTGTTCAAGTGTTCAGTATGCTTGGTATACGTCATAGATACATCAAGAGACAAGTAATGACTGCCGGTTTCTCTGATTGAACGGAAAACTTTGCGGCCATTTCTGATTGCAAGTTTTTTGATAATCTATATATTTGTCACTTGACTGCTTGATGTTCCTGATATTTTATTTTAGTAGTACATGTATGGTTTAAATTGAATAGATTGTGAATGGCTGGCACCCAGAGCTGAGGGGTTTTAGATGCGCAGCTTCGTATTCCTTTAAAAAACTCTATATTACTTGGCTCCCACTGATAATCGGAAGACTTTGATTATTGTTCAAATTATTATTACGGTTCAAAGCAAGAATGGCTTGAAGTTGAAGCCTTTTGTTTTTCTTCAGAATATTTTTGTTCTTCTGCCATATTTTTCGCACGTGATATGTCAAATTATTTATTATAGTTCTCCAATTCATCCAACATCCCACACTGAATTTATCACATTTTAATCTTTTACAAGCCACTGCTAAAGCATCTTCTGAATTCAACCAAATCTTTCAGGCTTTTACATATGCATTTTCCATTCATTGTGTACCAATATACACTGACTAAAACTGTCTGGCTGAGGGGTTTTTACACCTTTTAGGTGCTGCCTCGTGTTTTTTTTGCAATGCAGACAATGCAACATTTTTTTATCATATGCAATACAAAGATACAAAAGAAATAAGATTCAGAGTATATATACTTACCATACTTACTTAAAAATGTTTAGGTTGAATACTGCTCATCAATGGATGACTCGCCAATCACTCGCCTGAACTAATTTGCTATTGTAGGTGTGCTAACCACATTCCTGAGAATAAAAAAGCGATTTCAATTTTTCCCATTGAGAAGTTCATATCTAATTGCGCAGTAACCAGCACTGGTGGAAATGGCAACTGGCCACGAAACGCTGGGTGCGGGAAATTTGGATTCTCGCAAACTGTGCCACTGGGAATCCAAAGTCCGCTAATTTGGAATCGCACAAACTAAGCCGCAAAATTCTACCCCTGTCTATATATTGAGTATAGAGAATATCCATACCTTCACCTTCTATATCAAGGAGTTCAAGTGATTCCGAATCGGCTACTCGAAGTCGGGTCGGCTACACGAAGGAACGTCACTCATGTGACGCAACGTCAGAACTTGACAACTGTAGACTACTGTGTGTTTTGATCCAAGGGGGATAATCAGGATTCAGACACTTCCAAAGTTTCAACATTACTGCATGAACCGGATCCCTTCAGTATTAAGTATTGTACCATCTTACTATTTTCGAGCATGGTATCTTGAAAGCGATATCTCAGTCTAGCCCAGTAAACAGAACAGAATTATCATTCGTTCCTAATTATAAAATCTTAGGTAGGTTTCATAGCTCATGCCAAAGTGTCAAAGAGATTTGTCTTCGCTTCCAGTACCCAATGATGACACATGAAAAAAGAAAAAATACTACAAAACGAAGGAATACGAAGGATCCTCCGGACATTCACTTTCAGACTAACCTTGCTCATTTCATTTGTACTATAACAACCGACATCAAGTACAGTTTCTAGAAATCTTGAAACTCCTGAAACTTATAAAGATAATATCTTGGTGTTTTCCAGTGTCCCTTTTTCGATCTTTTTCGCTCAAATTCGAAATTCTGCAAACAAAATTAAAAATCAATCGTTTGTTCTTAGTAACAATGGACAAAAAGATCCTCTTGTCATTAGCTTAAAATTATCGAACAATGATGGGCGCCAAGATCCTTCAGAATCTCTAGTTGTCCCCCGCTACTTAGTAGGGGGGGGACTTAGAAACACCGGTGTCCGTAATTCCGTAAGATTTTCTTGTCCGGACAATAACTCGTGAACGATTCAACCGATCAACTTCAAACTTGGGGTGTGCCTTGACATTGGCGAGAGGACGGTTGGGATTGTTTTTCAGCAATGTGCGTAATCCAATATGGCCGCCGTCAGCCATTTTGGATTATAAGCAGTACAATCTTAGATTTTCTTGTCCGGACAATAACTCGTGAACGATTTAACTGATCAACTTCAAACTTGGGGTGTGCCTTGACATTGGTGAGAGGACGGTTGGGATTGTTTTTCAGCAATGTGCGTAATCAAATATGGCCGCCGTCAGCCATTTTGGATTATAAGCAGTTCGATCTTAGATTTTCTTGTCCGGACAATAACTCGTGAACGATTTAACCGATCAACTTCAAACTTGGGGTGTGCCTTGACATTGGTGAGAGGACGGTTGGGATTGTTTTTCAGCAATGTGCGTAATCAAATATGGCCGCTGTCAGCCATTTTGGATTATAAGCAGTTCGATCTTAGATTTTCTTGTCCGGACAATAACTCGTGAACGATTTAACCGATCAACTTCAAACTTGGGGTGTGCCTTGACATTGGTGAGAGGACGGTTGTGATTGTTTTTCAGCAATGTGCGTAATCTAATATGGCCGCCGTCAGCCATATTGGATTATAAGCAGTTGGATCTTGTCCGGACAACAACTCGAGAACGATTCAACCGATCTACTTCATATGTGGGGAGTGCCTTGACATTGTTGAGAGGAGGATTAGGATTGTTTTTCAAGGACGTGCTTGATCCAATATGGCCACCATCCGCCATACTGGATTTCATTGGATTTTAAGCAGTTTGATCTTGTCCGGACAATAACTGGAGTACGATTCAACTGATCTACTTCAAACTTGGGGAGTGCCTTGACATCGGTGAGAGGACGGTTTGGATTTTTTTTCAGCGATGTGCATAATCCAATATGGCCGCCGTCAGCCATATTGGATTGTAAGCAGTTGAATCTTGTCTGGACAATAACTCGAGAACGATTCAACCGATCTACTTCATACCTGGGGAGTGCCTTGACATTGTTGAGAGGAGGATTAGGATTGTTTTTCAAGGACGTGCTTAATCCAATATGGCCACCATCGGCCATACTGGATTTCATTGGATTTTAAGCAGTTTGATCTTGTCCGGACAATAGCTGGAGTACGATTCAACTGATCTACTTCAAACTTGGGGAGTCCCTTGACCTTAGTGAGAGGACAGTCATGTATTATGTTTTATGGATGTGCATAATCCAATATGGGTGCCATCTGCTGTATTAGATTATGTTAAGCTCATCAGCGATATCTCCATTTTCAAATCATACTCTTATCAATGATATGAGATATCATCGACCCCAAAAAATCGACCATAGAGGTCCATGGCCCCCGCAGCAGCAGCGCCAGTTATGGTGGATGTAATCCACCATAACTGGTGCTGCTAGCGGGGGACATGGACCTCTATGGTCGATTTTTTTCTTAAAAATATATAAAACAGGGGTTGAATTGTGAATAATATTTTAGAAATTTAACTGCCAGAAATTGGTTCGAATGCATTTCCAGCCATCTGGAACCCCAGAGCTTCCGGGGCCTAGGCGGCCGACCACTTCATGTTAAGAACACCCATTTATTTAGAAGTAAGTTTATTTGAGCACTAATTTAATGGCACTGCACTTCTTGCTTATGTCTGTGGCTCTTGATTATTATTATTATTTTTTTGTAATTAGATCTCACTGTAAAAATCATCGTGGTATGAAATGAAAAATATGTGAGACAAAAATATCAGGAATTTCCTTACTTTTTATACGCCCGCCAAAAGGCGGACGTATTATGTGATGGCGGTTTCCGTCCGTCTGTCCGTCTGTCTGTCTGTTCGTCTGTCCGTCCCCCGTGTCCGGTCTATATCTGGAACAGTTTTTACCCCTCGGCCAACTTTGGCCTAGGGGTATTGTCGTCATCATGTACGGCTGTCCGTCCGTCCGTCCGTTACCGCGATATCTACAGAACCGTTTCATGCATGGCAACCAAACTTGTTACATCTATTTATCTTCACGTAAATCAGAAGCCTATCGAAAATGAGTCATCTCGGACAATATTTTGCAGAGTTATGCCCCTTTTTACAAATAAAAATCCATTTATGATTTGTTATCGTGATAATTTCAGAACCGTTCCATATACAACATCCTAACGTGATACAGTTGTTTCTCTTGACCTGAACTAGATGCCTATCGAAAATGAGTCGTGTCAGAAAGTATTTTGCAGAGTTATGCCCCTTGTCTAATAAAATCCAATAATTCCTATGTTAAGTTTGCATATAATTTCTATATCATGTTTGTATACTATCACATTTATTTATTGATTGGATGACTGATTTATTGATTTATTCTCTTAGACAATGCGAAGAATGCTTGCAAATCTGTTTTGAAAACGACATACATGTGCCATTTAGTATACATGTAATGTATTTATCTAGCCATGTGTACTGTTGTTTTGCTGAGACATCGATACAGCTATTTCAATTTATTCCAGAAACAAATTAATTTAAGGGGAGGAAAACTTTTTTTTTTTCAAAGAAAGTACATTTACAATACCAGGGGTAAATATTTCTTCCCACAAGCCAATCAATTGGTAGAGACACCCTTACATTATAATAGCTGGGGTTCAGAGCCGAGGGGTTTCGATAGTGCAGCTTCATGTCTATCTACAGTTCCAATTTTTGGTGAGTGGATACCCTACGGGAAGTCGATGTGTCGCATACCAAAATGAAGGTCGAGGTCAGAGGTCAAAGGTCACTGGCCTAAAAAACAGGAAATCATTGAAGTGTTCGTGTCCGGTCTGTATCTGTGAATATTTTCTATCTACAGTTGCAATTTTTTGTGAGTGGATACGCTAGGTGAAGACGATGTGTCGCGTACCAAAATTGAGGTCGAGGTCAGAGGTCAAAGGTCACTGTTGCCTAAAATCAGGAAATTATTGATCATTGACAGTTTTCTATCTACAGTTCTAATTTTTGGTGAGTGGATACCCTCTAGGGGGGAACGATGTGTTGCATACGAAATGTAGGTCGAGGTCAGAGGTCAAAGGTCAGTGTGACCGAAAAATCAGGAAATTGTTAAAATTTCTAAAAAATTTGTCAGTGGATTCAGTAGGAGGAAATGAAGTGTCGCATACTAAAAAAAATAGGTCAAGGTCGAAGGTCAAAGGTCACTGTAACCCCAGAATCATGAAATTGTTAAAAATCATGAATTTTTGATTCCATTGAGAAATTACGGGGAGCCGTTTTGTCATGTACCAAAATTTACATCCAGGTCAATATTCAAGGTCACTGTGACCCCAGAATCAAGGTCAAAGGTCAGTGTGACCTAAAAATCAGGAAATCATTAAAAATTACTAATTTTTTGTGAGTGGATTTAATAGGGAGGCATACCAAAAATTATGTCAAGGTCAAAGGTCACTGTGACCTCAAAATCAGGAAATTATTTTTTAAAAATTGTTTCAGTAGATACACTAGGGGGACACGATGTGTCACATACCAAAATGTAGGTCAAGGTCACTGTGACCCCAAAATTGTGAAATTGGTAAAAATCATGATTTGTCCATTGAGAAATAACGGGGAGACTGTTTGTCATAGGGGCACCTAATGTCTCACATACCAAAATGTAGGTCAAGGCCGAACGTCAAGGTCATTGTGACCTAGAAGAATTTATGAAGACAACAAAGATAACTTTGTTAAGACGTTTATTACTGAGAGATTCCAAAAATTATAATATTTTGTACCACCAATTGAACGTTCCGTTTTGTTTAGCTGAATGTGGCCCCAAAGTTTTGAAACAACTAAGTAAGAAAATCGGTAACCTGTTTTGGAGAGATGTGTTCTGTGCCTGGGCATATTTTTTACCATGTTTAAAATATGAACATTCCTATCATGTGCTGTCTTAACCGTTATGGAATAATGACCACATACAGGTTGGCTATAGGCCTTTTTTTTTATAGGCATTGGTATGAAAGTGGTGTGAGATATATTAATGATTTGATCACTGAAAATGGGGAAATAATTTCGTTTGTTGAATTTGTGGAGAAATTTAATTTCAAAACAAATATAGTGACCTTTCTAGGAGTGAGAAATGCAGTTAAATGGTACATGAACAGTTTCTCATTCAAATATAGTAAACTTGAAAACCCAAAAAGTGAGGTGAAATGGGAAAAGTCATTTGATATTCAGAAAGAGTGGGCACTTATCCACAAACTGCCCTTTTCATGTACTGAAGATGTCAACCTAATTTGGTTACAATACAGGATAACAAATAGAATCCTAGCAACAAATACCTTTTTGAAGAAAATTAATCTAAAGAATACAGCTTTATGTGATTTTTGTGAACGAGAGGAAGAATCCTAAGAACATTTATTCGTTGAGTGCGAATGTGTACATCCCTTTTGGAATAGTATCTCTGAATGGATAGCGTCTGATGGGGGTGGCACTGTTCATTTCACAAATAAGTTCAAACTATTCGGTGGAATAAGAAATACTGACAAGGCAATTAATACCATTCTTTTATTAGCAAAATGGTTTATTTACAGATGTAAACAGAAGAGGCAGTTACCGAATATTATAGGTTTTAAAAATTTAGTAATCCATTACTATCAAATAGAAAGAGTATGTTATAGTATGAACTGTAGAGCAGAGGATTTTGAAAAGAGATGGACAATATGGAAAAGACTTCTTGATTAGGAGACTCGCGACCATATGTTATATATATACTACTGTATGTACACAGCAAACTGTTTCTCATGTACCCCATCTGAAATAAATAAAAAATTTGTAAAAAAAAAAAAAAAAGGTCATTGTGACCCCCAAAATCATGAAATTAACGGAAATCACTTTTTTTTGTCCATTGATACATTGAGGGAAGACGATGTGTCGTGTACCAAAATTTAGGTCAAGGTCAAAAGTCAAGGTCACTGTGACCCCAAAATCAAGAAATCATTCAAAGTCACATTTTCATGCCGTTCGAAGACGAGGTCGTGTTATGCGATGTTCTATTCTTCCATTAACATTTGTTGTCCATGCGATATCTTAGTTTCAAGGTATGGATTGATACCAAACTTTGAGTACTGGCATGGCAAAGAGGAGCCATACATTTTGAGATCAATTTGTCAAAGGTCAAGCTCACAGTTCCCCAAAACTTAATCAAGTTTATCTGACTATATGTGTTAGGTTGGGATAGTTCTCTATCCTACATGCATATGGCATTTGTCTTGTGTATTTGTCTCCCATGTTTGAAACAGCTACATTTAGTTAAACTGTTTTGAAATAAAAACCATACATTTACTAATTTAGGGGGAGAGGGGTCCTTTATGAACTTCATACCTGTTCAAAGAACAAAGGTTTATTTCATCACTTTCTTCATGAAAAATTCTCTCGCCTGAAAGGAATCCATTTACAGGAAAACTATTATTTTCTTGTTTTTGACTATTGTCGATTTCAGTGTGGGATATGTGAGCTCTCAGCTCAAGCTTCAAGGTCAACTAGTTACAAGAGTTAAGCTCATTTTACTTTATCATTCAATATAAGATGTGATGTATGTTACATTCTCAGAAGCACAAAATTGTAGACCTTTCTCTGGATTGCTAGCTACCTTGAAATTTGGACCAATGTAATTCCAGATATACGGGCGTATTTTGAAGCCCCTTGGGCTCTTGTTACTGTTGTGTGTCTGTTATGAATCTATTGCAAATTTGTTAGGCCTACTTTTTATATGGCTCATTTATAATAATTGTTTGTTTCATGTTAACATCAACTGCTTGACAGGATATGGGGCAGATAAACAGATAAACAGCGGACAAATGCCCAAATGGACAAAAGACCCGTCCGACACTTAGTTTCAGCCCAGGGCAATTAGATCACAACTTTACATGTTTTTTTCCTGCAGATATGTGGATACCTTGTCACTTTTTACCCCTCGGCCAAAATTTGGCCGAAGGGTATTGTCGTCGTCATGTACGTCCGTCCGTCCGTCCGTCCGTCCGTCCGTCTGTCCGTCTGTCCGTCTGTCCGTCTGTCCGTCACACCTTTCTCGTTACCAAGATATCTTTAGAACGACTTACCCTAGGCACACCAAACTTGCAGAGTACATCCATATGCTCGTGACCCAGAACCCTATTGAATCTGGACCTGATTGGTTGGAGACTTTGGCGGCCATCTTTAATTTATGCGAAACCATAACAGCTTTCTCGTTACCAAGATATCTTTAGAGCGACTTACCCTAGGCACACCAAACTTGCACTGCACATCCATATGCTCATACCCCAGAACCCTATTGAATCTGGACCCGATTGGTTGAAAACTTTGGCGGCCATATTTAATTTATGCGAAACCATTAATCTTGTGTATCTCAGGTACCATTTCACTGTTCAGTGTGAAACTTGGTCTAGATCATCGATGCATCAAGAAACTTCAAAGGAATGACCAAACCAGTTTCCCTGATTCGGTGGAAACCTTGGCGGCCATTTTTAATTTATGCAAAATCTTTAATGATGTATATCTCTGATACCATTCAAGTGTTTCATATGAAACTTGGTATACAGCATCGATGTATCAAGAGACCTGCAATGTATAACCACATCAGTTCCTCTGAGTTGCGGGAAGGATGGGTGGCCATCTTTAATTTATGCGAAATCATTAATGATCTCCATCTCTGATACCGTTCAAGTACTCGATGTAAAATTTGGTATACATCATCGATGCATCAATAGACTTATGATAAATGACAGTTTTGGTCTTTCTGATTGGGCGGAATCCTTAGTGGCCATCTTTAATTTATGCAAAATCTTTAAAGATGTATATCTTTGATACCATTTCAGTGTTCTATATGAAACTTGGTATACAGCATCCATGCATCGAGAGACTTGCAATGAATAACCCTATCATTATGATCTCTATCTCTGATAACTTTCAAATGCTCGATGTAAAATTTGGTATATATCATCGATGAATAAATACCAGTTTCTCTGATTGGACGGAAACCGTAGAGGCCCTTTCTAATTGCAAAATTTTCATAATCTGTATATTTGTCACTTGACTACTTGGTGTTGCTGAAGTCTTGGTTCAAATTGAATACATTATGAATGGCTGGCGCCCAGAGCCGAGGGGTTTTCAGATGCGCAGCTTCGTATTATACCCCTGTACATAGTTGGAGGTATACTGAATTCCGATTGTCTGTCCGTCCGTCCGTGTATCCATCCGTTTATCTGTCTGAGTTGTGGCTTAGTTTTGCATTTCGCAGGCCATAACTCTCTGCTATGCATCCAAACTTCTACACCCATAAAAACATCTTGGTCTAGACTGTTAAGGGGCTGAGGAGTTGTAGCACCTCTGGTGTCTTCATGTCTTATATTTTCAATTTACGCAACACACAACAAAACTAGTAGTTCTATTAATATAGTTCATTTTGGCAAATACGGTGTTCACCGAGTTGCTTGTACCAGCGGTCCATGCTACTGTGGTAGGCAGAACTAGCAATGGAGCAGGGCTGTGCATAGAGTTGGTCCATGCTACTGCGGTAGGTAGGACTAGCATTGGAGCAGGGCTGCGCATAGAGTTGGTCCATGCTACTGCGGTAGGCAATGGAGCAGGGCTGCACATAGAGTTGGTCCATGCTACTGCAGTAGGTAGGACTAGCAATGGAGCAGGGCTGTCATCGAGTTGGTCCATGCTACTGTGGTAGGTAGGACTAGCAATGGAGCAGGGCTGCGCATAGAGTTATATGGGTGTAAATCTGGTGTCTGCAAGAAATACGGTCCATGCTACTGCGGTAAGTAGGACTAGCAAATTGAAATCGAGGCTGCTGCTTTGATGCCTAAAGAGTAAAGTAGCGCTGCATTTATCATGATTTGGAAAAGAAAGCCAAGCCCTCTTGGCGTGATTCCCATAGAATAGTTTACCAATTGAAGCCCCTAGGTGTTGTGAATGCGGGTGGAGGAGGGTTGTACATTTACTGAAGTGACACGTCTGCCTGCTTGGAGCCGATTGATGTCGCAGTTAGGGAGGCGAGATAAGCTAGTCAGCGTGGCGATCTACGATTAGCTGGCCAAAATGGTGTGGAGATTTTAGTGGTTCCCTTTCCACGTGCAGAAGCGTGCCATGCTGCATATATGTGTTGTCCAAAATGCACTCAAATGACCTTTGAGTTACAATTTACACAACACACAACAAAACTAGTAGTTATATTAATATAGTTTATTTTGGCAAATAAGGTGTTGCCAAGCGCAACACCGAGTTGCTTGTACCAGCGGTCCACTGTGGTAGGCAGGACTAGCAATGGAGCAGGGCTGCGCATAGAGTTGGTCCATGCTATTGCGGTAGGTAAGACTAGCAATGGAGCAGGGCTGCGCATAGAGTTGGTCCATGCTACTGCGGTAGGCAATGGAGCAGGGCTGCTCATAGATTTGGTCCATGCTACTGCGTAGGTAGGACTAGCAATGGAGCAGGGCTGCGATTGAAATACGGTCCATGCTACTACAGTATGTAGGACTAGCAGTGGAGCAGGGCTGTGCATCGAGTTGGTCCATGCTACTGCACTAGGTAGGACTAGTAATGGAGCAGGGCTGCGATTGAAATACGGTCCATGCTACTGCGGTAGGTAGGGCTGCGCATAGTTATATGGGTGTAACTCTGGTGTCTGCAAGACCCGATTGAAATACGGTCCATGCTGCCGCGGTAGGTAGGACTAGCAAATTGAAATAGAGGCTGCTGCTTTATGCCTAAAGAGTAAACTAGCGCTGCATTTATCATGATTTGGAAAAGAAAGCCAAGCCCTCTTGGCGTGATTCCCAAAGAAGAGGCTGAGAAGCAGCCGAATACCCCAAAGAATGATAAAAATAAACCCAACATTGGTAGCAATGTTAAAATTAAACCAATATTGGTTGCAAATCATAGTGACAGTAGTGAAATGTCCATAGATATGTTGCTTGGTACGTGATGTGATATACAGTTCTCTTTACACAGAAGATAGACTATGAACCATACGATCACTTAGAAATCCACAATCAGAATCGGGATAAAAGTAAGTAATTATAACTGCAATTAATTCGCGACATGATACACAGCACATCAATGTATTTCATCAAGAACCAATTACTACTGTCCGTATTTGATCCCAACTGCTCAAGTTCTGGTATGCCTGTGTAGAAATGGGCATATAGCGATCATTTCATTGGTTCACGTAATCGTACATAAATATGCAGCGTACTACATTATACAGCATTGAATTAAACACATACATGGAAGTACATATAAAATTTTCCCAAGACTGGTGTACGACCTAAATGAACTACTGGGAATGGCAAGAAATACATGTAGAATAACGATCGACTTCAAACTTCAGTGCTTTGACATTGGTGAGAGAACAGTTGGGATTGCTTTTGATTTACCTGTGTAATCCAAGATGGCCGCCATCAGCCAACTTGCATTGTAGGATCTTTAACATTTTTTGTCCGACCAATAACTCAAGAACCATTGAACCGATCATCTTCAAACTTGCAGAGGACTTTTCAGTTACCTGCGTAATCCAAGATGGCTGCCGTTAATGATGACAGTTTCTAAATGCACTTTCTGCATAAAAAGCAACATGGTTTCTGTTGGATATATCTCCATTTCCAAAATCATCTCAATGATATGGGATATTATCGACCAAAAAAGGTCCATGTCTGTGCTATACTAAGATGGTGTAATCCCAAAAATATACGAAAATACTGTTAGGTGTTGTTGTCCCCTGATGCCTGAAGGGCTTAATAAATCTCTGTGCGTCTGTCTGACTTTGTTGTAATAACTTGTGGAAAACTGAACTGATTCTTTTCAAATTTGGTATGTGGGTACCTCGCCTCAAGATATCACTTGGGATTTTTTTTCATGCTTATCCACCTATAGGTGACGCCACCTGGGGTAAAGTTAAAATTTTGTTTGCGTATAATAACTTTAGAAAACCTGAACGGATTCTTTCCAAATCTTTTTTGTGGGTACCTTGCCTAAAAATCTCACTTGTGATTTTTTTTTTCACGCCGATGGCGCCACCTGGGGGAGATTTTTTAATTCCATTTCCGGACAAAACTTCTGAAAACCTGACCAGATTAGGATAAAAGCAATAAAAGCGTAATTGTGGGTACCTTGCCACTGGATCTCACTTGGGATTGCTCTCCATGCTGGGTACTCACTGTTACAGTTCCAAGCCAAATCAAGTGTTTCAATGTCAGGGGACTTCAACCGCTCAGGTTTGCATTTATTATGCTTTTCACTCCTTATAGCTAAGTATGTCCATATGATGTTCCCTGAAGCACGTACTATGTTTTCATGTTTTAGGAAGCCTTGGGTAGGAGAAGAGGACGCAAGCCAAGATTAGACCCATGTACACTGGATCCAGCACATCTTACTGGCAATGAAAATGTCTCTGTAATCAACAGAGAAACGGGCAAAAAGGTAGTTATTGGCTCATTTAATTTATTGCATTCTGTGTTCACATTGAATGACCAGTGAAGAAATTAATTCCCCCCAGATGTACATCTATATATAGCCCTGCAAATCATGTGCATGCCAACACATCCTTCTCCAGAAATAGATGGTTGTTTACAATCTGCTCTGTGAAATCTGATTTATTTCAGAGAAATCACAAGTGATTACGTTATTACACACCTGATTATCTACAAGTGCCGACTAGTTTCAAGATAATAAAGAAGATAATCAGGAAATATTCATTGTATTAATCAAACATGATGGCCTCATATTGATGAACCATTCCTCATTCTGAGTTTCATTCTAAATGAAAGTATATGGATTGTAGATATAGCATGTACATAAAATGTTTGCAATATACAATTTTCAAACAACTTTTCAAAATAATTTGACAAGAAAATATTGAATTGCTGTGTTGCGGGACAGACGAAAGTCCCACTCTTGTGGACCATATTGCAATGCCATAGAATATATTATATCTTTATTATGCCCCCCGCCACCTAGAGCCCCCTCATATCGCATATAGCGATCGCTTTGTCCGTCCGTCCATCCGAATTTCTTGTCTGCGCAATATCTCGGTTAATATTTGATGGACAGGATTGAAACTTGCATGAAATGTGGCCAGTGTCTCGTAGTTGTGCAGCGAAGAGTTTTTCCCGAGTTTCAGTTATATTTTCAAGAGTTATAGCCCTTGGTTCCTGAAATCTCCGTGAATTGGGACTTGTCCGGGCTGGATCTTGGTTAATATTGTATGAGCCATCATGAAATTCGCATGATATGTGGTCAGTGCCCTGTAGTTGTGCATCGTGAAGTTTCTCCATGTTTCGCCTATATTTTCAAGAGTTATGGCCCTTTGTTCTTGAAATCTTTGTGAATTGGGACTTGTCCGGGCTGGATCTCGGTATGGACAAGTATGAAATTTGCATATGTGGTCAATGCCCCATAGTTATCCAGCGTAAAGTTTGTCTGTGTTTCGGTTATATTTTCAAGAGTTATGGCCCGTTGTTCTTCAAACCTTAGTGAATGGGATATATATATTTGTCCAGGCTGGACCACGGTCTATATTGTGTGGACAAGCATGAAATTTGCATGATATGAGGCCAGTACCTTGTAGTTGTGCAAAGTAAAGTCTGTCTGTCTGGGTTTCTTGTCTACAGTTCTTTACTGCATTGTTTTCAGCATTAGAATGTTCAAAATATTGATATGCGGTAGAATTGTGATTTAAAGTTGAACTGCAATCAATGTAGTGCACAACAAAGCCAAATGGTGAAAATATAATATTTGGATCAATTTCCACTGTTGTCCTTCCACATCTGTAATGTTAGCACCTCTCTGGAATTTGGTCATCTGTGTCATACAATTCTGTTATCTCATACTTTTAACGAAGTTGGTAGGGAAAACTCCTATGTATGTCAGTACATAAAATCAACCAAAACATTTAAAAAGTAAATAAAAAATAACATTTTGAAAAACTCCTAACATCACTCAATAGAATGTCCATCCACAATTAAAGTAATGATAGCAACAAACTTGTTCAAGCTATACTCTATTGTGTGACAGTTTGTCAACATTTCATTGTAAGTCTGTATTTCCTACACAGCACTTCCACTAACTATGTAATTGATGAGCCATGTGAAGTGTAATTGAATGTGAAAATCCTGATTCACCTGGTGGTAAAGTTAACATTTTGTTTCCAGACAATAACCTTTGAAAAACTGAAAGGATTCTTTTCAAATTTAGGACATGGGTACTTCGCCTCAAGATCTTGCTTGGGATTGTTTTTCATGGGTTTTCATTTAGGTCTTGAAAAGTTATGGAATTATTGTCTCGAAGTTGTATAATCAAACCGGTTATACATGAAAAACAACACAAAAAAGGCATTGGTTTGCCGATCATATTTTCTTCCTTTATTTGCCAGAAATTAACTCGAATGCCATTAGGACGCCAAAGCTTCCAGCTTCAGGACCCTAGGATAGTATTTTCAGGTTCTTTCACAAAAACCCACTTACATCCCTGAATAACATTAAATTTACTTGTAAAATTTGAGGACAGAGGGCTCATACCATTGCCGGTTGAGGGCTAAAGAGCAACAATTGCACCGCCTGTGCTTTTAAGTACCATACTGGAATGAACCCCTCGGTCAGATTCTCCTAAATTACCAAAGTGGAATTTAGTCCAAGTTCTTCTTAAACTAGGTGGGGTACATTCGAGCCGATCAATGCTATATTGTTCTCAAGTTATCTTCAGTCCACTTTCAGCATCGAACCTCGACCTCATCGAACTTTCATGGTAATTTTTTGTTAGACCATACATAGACACATCCTTCTAGGGTGGGGTGGGGTCAGTCTGAAACATGGGTAGGTGGTGTGCTACAGGCACATTAAGTGGATCAGGGAACTTGTCAAGAAATATGGTGTAGTAACATCTCAACAATCTATGATTGCTTCTGTGCTGCGACACCCAAAGTATTGGGGTTCGTCCATTCAACTTCATTTCTGGACAATAACTTCTGAAAAACTGAACGGATTCTTTTCGAATTTTGTATGAGGGAACCTCGCCTCAAAGATCTCAATTGGGGTTGTTTTCCACCCTGATCCACCTATAGGAAGCACCAACTGAGGGCCAAGTTAAAATTTTGTTCTGAACAGATTCTTTCCAAATACTGTGGGTACCTTGCCTGAAGGTGTTGCTTGGGATTGTTTTTCACACCGATACACCAAAAGGTGGTGTCACCTGGGGGCCAAGTCAGAATATATATATTTTTTTTCAAACAATTGCTAATGAATACCTGAATGAATTCTTTGCAAATCATCTGGGCCATGCCACATTTTCTTTTCAGGACAAATTTTGTACTTTGAGGCTCAAATCTACACCTGCTATCACTGATGCCATATTCCTTCTTTGGAGATCCCATTTGCAGATAAAAGTTACTTCCCCTTAATTCACCAGGTGGCGTAGTCCGCGCATGCGCACTCTTTTTTCTCTGCACGTCGTACTAGTCAGACGTGCTCGTGTTCAGGAGTTCACGTATATGATAAGTTGAAGACGTAACCTAGGGTTATTTTTTTGTGTATTGCTAATTTTAGTCAGTATGTCTGATATTTTCACCCTGTCAATCTAGAGACGGTGTGAATCTTGTCATCATTTTTCAGGGTACGAATTATAAAATGTTAAGGGCAGCCATTTCAAGGCCACTTTGGCCTTGCTGGCATCTAATTACCTATAATGTGCAAAGGGGCACCAAGGCAAGCAGGGAGGGCATACAAAGCCATTGGCTTGTGCATGGCCTTGGGTGTATTTCGCGCCAGGGTGCGCATTACACCCAAGGCCATGCACAAGCCAATGGCTTTGTATGCCCTCCCTGTTTGCCTTGGTGCCCCTTTGCAAATTATAGGTAATTAGATGCCAGCAAGGCCAAAGTGGCCTTGAAATGGCTGCCCTGAACATTTTATAATTCGTACCCTGATTTTTGGCCGCTTGAAGACGATCATTCATGTTGTTTTTTCTTTCCAATTACAGGCAACTACTTGTCGCAGAGTGCCTGGTTTGGGATGACATTGTTTATTGTTTAGCCGCGGTACCCCAACGCTAGACGTAGAGTAATCTTAAAGCGGCAAGAGATGGGAAGAAGAGTGTATTCTACGGAAAAGACTCTTCTTCAGGAGATGAACAAGGACTGACAGAGGACCCCGGATCCCCGTCGGCACCGTAATGACCGACAGCGGACCCGGGATCCCCGACGGACCCGAGATCCCCGGCAGTACCATGAAAAGCGGACCCGGGATCGACCCAGTCGACACTTCTCCATGCTTACCGGTTATGGGAAGACAGAGACAGCCCGGCGGTCTCCCGTGGAAAAGATCCGGGAAAGCAGAAGAAAACCCAGACGAGCCAGCCAGTGTACCAAGCTCGGTACATCGGCCCACGACCTGGCCTCCGGAGTCCACAACAGCGGAGTTCATCAAACAGCCTAAAGTCCTGCAGTCCGCTATTCTACCCAGATCGACCAACTTTAGTCCACAGCCTAGACCCAGCTATCGGCGATCACCAGACCTCGCCTCGCCCGACCTGCACTCTGTTATCCGGCAAGCCATCTCTCCGAAGTTGAGAAGTACCCGCACTTACCGGGGATATGGAAGACCATCACCATGGAACCCATCGTCACTGCTCTCCGGTGCGCTGGTATGCCGTGTCAAGGACCCACATAACCGGGAAAACCCTTGAGACAGCCCATCAATAGGAAAAGTATGGAAGCCGAGACACTGTCAACATGGAACACTGGCTGTCAACACGGAAAGTATAGAACCCAGGACACGTCCCATCAACACAGACCGGGATACAGCCCGTCAATACGGAGAGTATGGTGGCCGGGATACAGCCCGTCAAAGCGGGAAATATAGAAGCCGGAATACAGCCCGTCAATACGGAAAGTATGGTATCCGGGGATGGAGCCAAATCAACATGGGTCTATGGAGTGGAAGACTTCCAGGGGTCGGCATTCCCGTCCTCCATGGCGGCATCCGTGGATCCCACGCTCTAGTTCCCGTTCTCCACGATGCCGATCCAGATCTCGTCATCGTTCTCCCTCTCGTCGCCGGCATTCCCGGTTCTCCTAGACGTCGTTCACGGACCCCGCATCGACGGTCCCGCTCTCACGGCGCTGATCCAGATATCGCCATCGCCACATCGATGGTCTTGTTCTCCACAACAGTGATCACGATCTACCCGACGACGGTCAAGATCTCCACGACGGTTCTATTCTCTACCTCGACGGTCCTTATTCCGACGACGCCGGCCTCCGTGGCACATACCATCTTCACATACCTCCTATCATTAGGAACCAGTCAAGTTCCTGGAACCTTCCAAGCCATAGGTTCGGTTCACTACTCCAAGGGTTTCTGATATCACGGACTCCCACCACATCGACCAGCTAATGCATGATGGTTACGGAAAAAACGGAGCAGTAACTTAACCGGAAGAAGATCGTTCCAACTCGGAGGAATGTTTCCCGTCTGACAGTGATTCATCACCAGATTGACGGAGCGACTGTTTCCATCACCTGTTTCCATTCATGTTCATCAGGCATCGTCTCCAGAAGACCATTCAGAAGAGGGTGGAAATTTAGCTTTTACGGCGAAGTTGACGGCACTTGCGGCCCTGATTTCCGACATGCCGGAACCGGTTACGGACTTCCCATCCACATCTTCCAAGAGAAGACGGGTGACTGCTGCTTAAAGAAAGCCGCATCAAACACCAAGCTGGATGAAGAGCGATCCAACTGGAGGAAGGTTAAATTATCGGACCTTTCCACCGATATCATCCAAGGCAAGACAGGTTGCTGCTTCTACACTCACCTCTTCACAGCACGCCACCGGTATGCCATAGCATCCTGTGCCGTATCACCGGAATAGACTTTCATATTTACGGATTATGACTGGTATATGGGGATCAACACTACTCTGAAGAAACCAGCTTTGGGTTCTACACTCTTCAGGGAGCGATTTTTCCAGCAAAACCACCACTTCCACTGACCACTGACTGACTGTCCAAAAAACTACTGACTTGGATCAGGTAGATCAAGTCTACCGAGCCATCACCTCTGCTATTATCCCCCAAGCAAGTTGACCAGTTTCAGCTATGTTACTGGCCATACAGTGGATTACCTCTTCACAGACTGGGTTATTACGGTGATTTCTCGTCTCATCTTCTATGAAGAAGATTTCCAGGCAGACGGTTCCATTCATTTACCAGCAGTCATCGACACCCTTAACAAGAAAAGACTGACGTTATGGAGGCCGGAGCCTTCTCATACGCATCACGGTTGCAGACTCCACGATCAGCGTTTCTGAAGAAACTCAAGTGGAAGTCCACAACCCGCAAGAACGGAACTTCTCCGAAGTTGCTAGTTCCAAAGACATTTTTCAATATGCCATTGAAAAAGGAATACCTGGAATCCGGGAAGTACGGACTTCACATATCCTGAATATGATAACACAACAATAGAGCAAGTCAGCATCGAAACCCCAGACCTGAACGGACTCGTCATCCATTTCTCGCCCACAAGCCAATAGTCGTGGAGGAAAGCGTGCCAAGTCTTCCTTTTCCTGGAGCGGAGGTTCGGATCGACGCATCTCGCTATGATCACTCCTCTGTTAATCATCAATCTATCACCTCATGAAGACTATCAGATTTTCAACAGTTCCATGCGGTCGTCGGGGGTCATTTACACACGTTTTGGATGAATTGAGGACTTGTTACCCGAGACTCGGGGGGGTCATTAATACCATCAGGATGGGATTCATCTTTACATTGCCAGGAACTGTCAAGCCTGATGTCCGGCTCCAGATCTTCACGTCTCCCAGTCCGACTGGACCACGTCAAGATCCTATGTCACCGACTACCCTCATCACTAAAGGAGCCATGAGAGAATTACCTCAGGTCGAGTAGTTCACAGGATTTTACAGTACTGTTTTCCTGCTATCAAGAAGAGAACAGACCAGCTGCGGATGTTTGTTGATCTGAGACGATTCAACAAGCAGTTCCTGGTACACTTTAGCCGGGAGATGGTGCGAGTGACAAGTTCTCCTGTTCGGAGTCTTCATCGCCGGGTGATTCACCCGGATCACTTCTTCAGTCATCCCCTGCCTTCATCAGCAGAGAATTCACTTAGAAGTTTACTCGGACGACTTCCTCGTGTGGACATACAAGCACTACAATTACTGGGATTCATACCTCATCCACAGGAATCGGAATTGGAACCTATTTAGCGGTGCCGATACATTGATGCGGTGTACGACTCCCTACAAGAAATAGTACTACCTCCGGAACATCGCTGAGCCAAGATCCAGATTCTAGGACAAGATTTTATCCTTTCTGTCCCAGTCATTGCAGCACTGGCAAGTTCTACTGGGACTGCTGACATCAGTGCAAGACATCTCACAGGACCTTATTTCACTGGACGCAACCCACAATGCCAAGATGGGTTATCCACATACCGGGACGACGGACAACGAACAACCTATCCCGTCATCAGGGATAACTTATCCTATCCAAACAAGATCATTCAGACAAAGTGGCACCCCCACAAGAAGGTATTCCAAGAGACTTCCATCGTTTAAGGTCAACTTGTGAGAGACCTGTTTGCGACAAGAGCCAATGCAGAGCTACAACTGTTCATCAGCTTCATCATGAATCCACAGATGCTGGCCATCGACGCCTCATTGATCAAGTGGACAACTCCCTGGCCTATGCCTTCCTGTCAATTGCCAGAATACAGGAAGTTCTTCTAAGATCACACAGCATGACTGCGTCATAATTCTCATCATACCACGGGAATGCATCACAGATTAGCGGGAATACCTCACAGAAACAGAGGTTTTATCTACAACAGTTGTGAAAACTACGGTATCAGCAAACCGATCTTCCACATCTCAACTGTACCAGTCGAGGTGGTCTTATTATGCCCCCCTCTAACTAGAGGGGGGGCATATAGCGATCGCTTTGTCCGTCCGTCCGTCTGTCCGTCCGTCCGTCGGGGCGTCCGAATTTCTTGTCCGGGCAATATCTCGGTTAATATTTGATGGACAGGATTGAAACTTGCATGGAATGTGGCCAGTAGCTCGTAGTTGTGCAGCATAGAGTTTTTTCCGAGTTCCGGTATCATTTTCAAGAGTTATGGCCCTTTTTCTGAAATCTCTGTGAATGGGACTTGTCCGGGCTGGATCTTGGTTAATATTGTATGGACAAGTATGAAATTTGCATGATATGTGGTCAATGACCCACAGTTGTGCAGCGTAAAGTTTCTCCACGTTTCGCTTGTATTTTCAAGAGTTGTGGCCCTTTGTTCCTGAATTCTCAGTGAATTGGGACTTGTCCAGGCTGGATCTCGGTTAATATTGTATGGACAATTATGAAATTTGCAGGATGTGTGGTCAGTGCCCTGTAGTTGTGCAGCGTGAATTTTCTCCACGTTTCGCCTATATTTTCAAGAGTTATGGCCCTTTTTTCTTCTAATCTTTGTGAATTGGAACTTGTCCGGGCTGGATCTCGGTTAATATTGTATGAACAATTATGAAATTTGCAGGATATGTGGTCAGTGCCCTGTAGTTGTGCAGCGTGAAGTTTCTCCACGTTTCGCCTATATTTTCAAGAGTTATGGCCCTTTTTTCTTGAAATCTTTGTGAATTGGGATTTGTAGGGCTGGATCTCGGTTAATATTGTATGAACAAGTATGAAATTTGCATGATATGTGGTCAGTGACCCATAGGTGTGTAGCGTGAAGTTTTTCTGTTTTCGGTTATATTTTCAAGAGTTATGGCCCTTTGTTTAAACCTAAGTGAATGGGATATATTTATTTGTCCAAGCTGGATCTCAGTCCATAACTGATTTGAACCAGGAAAATGGCTATATTACATGCATATGTTATTCTACATTCCAAAGCAGACAACATAGGTCCTGAAGTATGAAATTGCCCCAAAAACAGTGAATTGGGTGCGAAATTCAAAATTCACTGATCGCTTCATAATTTCACCACAATATACACCCAAGGAATGTAGGTCGCATAACCAGGTAACATTTTCGGATTTGGCGAAAGCCCTGGCGACCATCTTGCATCGAAGCATCGTATTATCACTTGTTGCTTGATACTTGGAATATGTATTTTGTGAGACATGGTAAAAATGTGACTGAAACAGAATTTTTATAATTATCCAAATTAGGCCTCCACCAACCAATAAAGAACAGGACAATGGCGGGGCAGTGTCGGATTAAAGTGGAAGGGGGGCATACAATTGAGCAATCTCTGATTGCTTCCTTCCTGTGTTTCAAGTGCCGGTCTTGATGAATCTATCCCGATACTGTTTCTGCTGGAGTAGTAACAATAATTAACATCTGGAAAGATGATCCAGTGAAGTTTACAGGTCAGTTCTAGCCAAGGTGTTACGCCTGTCGATGAGTGTGAACATCAGCTAGAGCCATCGAAAGATACAGATCAATCCTAGCCAAGGTGCTACGCCTGTCCAGGAGCGTGGACATCCACCAGACCGGCAGCATTTCTGCACTACTCCGAGCGATCGCATTACAGCCTCAACGAACTCCAACAAGTGGAACCTTTGGGGTCGTCCTGAGAGCTTCATTACGGCTTTCACTCAAACTTTCTACAGTCAAGTCCATTGAAAGCACTATCTTACAAGACAGCCTTCCTTGCAGCCTTCACCTTGGGAACAGGGATATCTGAACTGCACGCTCCAGAGAGAAAGTCCCGCACTGGAACAAACGGTTGGTCCAGAACATCCTTTGCCCGGTCCCGGAATTCATACAAAGAATGAGTCCACTCGTGTTGGCCTTTGTGAAAAACGCCTATTCTCAATTCCGGCACTATCGGACTTCGCCAACGCATTGGAAGATGAGCTCCTTCTCTGTACAGTAAAGCCATCCGCCATTATCTACTTTGCACAGATCCAGCAAGGGGATTCAGACGCCTATTATTCTATCACTATACTGGATGATAGCATCCTGGTTGAAGAAGACGATTCATGGGGCATATCAACTTAGGGTTTCACACAGCGGGTCAAGACGGCAAAGGCAGCATGATCAGCTGGTCCTCCAGTAGGCGGCCTCGGGAGCCGGTATTTACATACCCCTGTTCTCGCCGTCTTATTGGTCATCCAGTAGTCGGTATTTAGGAACTGCTATTTACATAATTTCCTTGCTAATAATTGGTTGCTCTTTGACATGCGTACACTTTTCTAACGACATGGGAAATCTTTAAGAGTATTTCAGGTTACCAGATGTAGATCATCACAGGTGGCTTACGCTGCAACTACAAGTTTGGCGTCCCAACCACCACTGTCTGGCATCAGTGATAGCAGGTGTAGATTTGAGCCACAAATATGAGACATTTATAAACAATGTGAAGTATTTGTTATCAAATAAAACCTGCTATCACATAAATGTGCCCATCCCGACCTCCCATCATGCTGCGACCTTGTCACAACACGTCTCGTCTTGCAGAGTGAAAAAGAGAACGAGCTCGAGTGCGCATGCGTGGACAGCGCCACCTGGTGGATCAAGGGGAAGTAACTTTTATCTGCAAATGGGATCTCCAAAGGAGGAATATGGCATCAGTGATAGCAGGTTTGATTTGATAGCAAATACTGAACATTGTTTATAAATGTCTCATATTGTGGGTACCTTGCCATAGGATCTAGCTTGGGATTGCTTTCCATGCCGCGAGTACTGAACCGTAATAGTTCATAGCCAAATCATCAGTTTCAACATCGGGCGGACTTTGACTGCTCAGGGTTTCCTTTTGATATAACATGCAATACTAAGACAGTAAATATAGAAATAAGATAACAATTAATGGTTATGTTAATGCTTTCGATATGTTTGCACAGATAACTGGTGCTAAAGCCCCACCGTTGAAGTACCTTGCTGAGTGGTTACATCAAAACCCATTGTTTGATGTGGACCCAAAATGGGCTGAACTTGTGCAGGCAAAGGTAAATATGGGAGACTTACTGTGTCTAAATTTATATTGGCTGACTATTGACTGATGGGTCCTGTTATTGTGTGGCGACAATCGTCTGTGCAGCGGCCACACAAATACAGAACACGAGTCCACATTAATCAATGATCAGCCAATAAAACTTTATTATACACTTAAATGAATTAAACTATAGCAACACCAAATAGCTTTAAGATAACATACATGTAAGTGGTAATTATATTTCAATAATCTACTGTAACTTTCACAGTAAAATTGATAGTACAATGTGCATGAATGGTGTATGAATATATATGGAACAAGGAAGTGGCTGAAGGAAACATTTTCCAACATTCACGCATGGTAAACAGTAGGTTGTTGTTCAACTTGTTGAACAATTTTATTCTGGAATGAGATAAATGTGAAGATGTACACTTGGATATTTCTTCAGGCATTTCTGTTGATAGGAGTATGCATGTTGCAGTTGAAATCTGAATCAAAGCCGTGAGGAGAAGCCACGCTCTTTCCTCTCTCATCGGAGGTTCTTTTCTCTAAATTTCTGATTGTCCAAGATACAAAAGATCAGTTATTTGCGCCGAAAACTTACCTCAATTCGACTCTATGCATTTCTTGTTGAAATGAAATCACGAAATAAAAATTCGAAATAACACAGTTTTCTCCCCTGCTAGTCCTGGAGGTGTGTCTGTCCGTCTGTCCTAGCCGTATCTCGATAACTATTGCAAGGAAGTTCATGAAACTTACAGGTTATGATCCTTTTAATTTTTACTTGTGCCTTTGAGACTTTCAGGTCTAACCGGTCATTATTGTTTTACAATTTTTTTTATTTTTCTACCATTTTCCAGTCTAATGAGGTCGAGTAATCTCCGGCCGACGCGGACCCTCCGGTCTGTGTTGTGGTGTCGTACGGTGGCCGTGATCCCTCCGATGCCGGGTTGCTAGCCCGTGCTCTTCAGCAGCGTAAGCTTTGGGTCCGTCGGAGAACAGCTCTTCATTACCGAGAGGTAAGTTGATGAGGTTCTGCGCATGGTCTTTTGAGCCCAGCCGAGACTCCGCCAGGAAGAATCTCCGTCGGGCAATCTGCGCTCTGGCTATCACCACCGGGAACATCCGGCCTCGGCCGTGATGGTTACCCCTTGGACAGAGATCATATCCAATCCTCTTGCTCACGCCCCACGGGTGACCTAGGATCTTCATCCAGCTTCGTCATCGGCTCTATTGATGATCGGTTGCTTGAGGATATGGAGATGGAGGTCGGTACAATGTCCGGAGAGGACTCCATCCCTCACATTGACTTGAACCAGGAGCAAGTGGGTGCTATTGATGATACCATCGATGCGGCTCTTCTAGAGGCTGCTGCTCAACAGAAGATGCCGGGAGGCCCACAGCTCCTTACGCTCGGCCATATGTCCTATTGGACTAGGTCGTTAGCGTACGCTGTGCGGTGTCCCTCCGAACACTAAGAGGCAAGAACCCGTTAAGCGATCGCTAACAGGACAGCCGCCGGCTCGCCGGTCGGATCCATTCATGGATCAAGCTTTCAAAGCGCTTTCGGTGAGGCCGCAGGGAAAGGGTAAGCGTTCCCTGCGTACGGCTCCACCCGGGTTCACTGAGCTCTTCAGAGGCCCTCTGTCCGAAGTCAAGCGGATGGAGTCGGCTTTGAAGGTTGGACGGGAGTCCGCCTTTTTTTCTGACCGGGAGACAACATCGGGAGGATCTTCATCCAAACGATATGTTGCGTCAGTCAGTTGAGGAAGAGCTCAAGGCCGGGCCGGGTTACGAACCTTTAGCCATCTTCTGCACATGACACATGCATCGCACGTAGCTGCCCTGCAGCGTACGGCTGACGATGCGGTGTCCCGGTTGCACTCCATGGATGCGGAAGCGATTCCGAAACCTGTGTGCTTCCGGCTGGCGATGGAGAACCCGCTATCGGTTCCTCAGGCACCCCCAGAGTTCTACCACTGTATGCAGTTGGCTACTGCAACGGGGTTGGACCTTCTGACTAGGGTTATAGAGCGCAGATTGCCCAACGGAGACTCTTCCTGGCTGAGTCTCGACTGGGCTCAAAAGACCATGCGCAGAACCTCATCAACTTACCTCTCGGTAATGAAGAGCTGTTCTCCGACAGACTCAAAGCTTACGCTGCTGAAGGTCATATTGACTCTCAGGAGCTTGAGTCCATGGTCAAGCAAACCAGACCCTTGCTAAGGGGAAACGCGAAACCAGCGTTTCCAAGCCCGCTGATTCTTTCTCCGGCTCTTCGAAGCCCAAGAAAGCCAGAAGAGGCTACCGTGGCAAGGGGAAGGGTAAGAAAGGGTCTAACAACCCTTCTAAGCCCGCTGGTAAGGGTGGGAAGCGCACCGGACAGGTCAGTGTGCACTCTCTCAAGCTCAGCACGAGTTTGGGGGGGCCCCACCAGACTTGGCACTTCTGTGTCGGTGCCTGGAACTGCTGGTGGGAGGCCGTCTAGCACACTTCACCTGTTGCTGGAATTGGTACAGCGCAGACGGCCTGGTAAGGCAGATTGTCGCGGATGGATACCGAATGGAATTGAGCACTGTAAACCGTTCTCCTCCGCTGACAGGGACCCCATTGGTGACCCCGTTACCTCGAGACTCCTGTCAAATTTCTAGTATACGGGATGAGATCACTTCCCTCCTCGCCAAAGCGGCTGTAGTAGAGGTAAAAGACCCGGCAACGGATCCGGGATTTTACACCAGGATGTTTTTGGTGTCCAAGAAAACTGGGGGATGGCGACCGGTCCTCAATCTACAGCCCCTCAACCGTTACATTCGCATCGAGAGATTCAAGATGGAAACTCTTCGATCTGTACGGGCCAGCCTTCGGGTCGGCATGTGGGCCGCATCAATAGATTTGAAGGACGCATACTTTCACGTACCGATCCATTCGGACTACAAAAAGTATCTACGGTTCGACGGCAATATATTAGAATACCAAGCAATACCGTTCGGAATTACATCTGCCCCTCGAGTTTTCACACGGGTAGTGGATGCCCTATTGGTCGTCCTACGGAGGTGTGGTGTGGATATCAGCACCTACATCGACGATTGGTTGATCAAGGGTATTACAGTACAAGTTGGACTATACTCATACCTATACAATGAATGGACTGTTACGATGGGGCCCATCTCTTGTTATAATACCAAGAAACTGAGACTTTCTTTGATTGAGCTCGTTTCTGTACACATAGTGGCATCTATGATGTTGTGGCAGTATTATTATACATGAGGTCCGTAGTACACTATGAGAGGACTACACCTGTGCGGGATCGTTCTATAAGATTTATTGGCACTAATTTAATCATATCTATATTTTTCAGAATTATGTCTGACTCGTATAAATCTGGAAAAGCGTCCCCGTCCGTTGCTCAAAATGTCATCAATGGTCGGTCATTGGTAACATTGCTCGAAATGCTCGCAGTGCATGGAAGGGAATAGGTGCGAGGTGTACTCTGCCTGGCCTGAGGACGTCTTTCAGCGCTGGCTGTTAGTGCGTTCCCGGTCCGTGGTGGCACTACCGACCGTGAACCCGGGTACTTCCGGTTCGGGTCTTCCTGCGGTATCCCAACATGTAGGAAGGTTTATACCTGACTCGGAACTGGGTGCACGTTTTGTGGAGCTTTATCGTGCTCTGGTCCTGTCCCAGGGTGCGACGGCTGGCAGCGAAACTGGCACACCGATGTTAGTGGTCCCCCGTATAGGGAGCGCCACGTTGGGAAAGCCACCTGCTAATTCTTCGACCAAGAAACGCAGGTCGCACAAGTCGAAGGTGCGAGCCAAGACTTTGCGCGGCCCGTCTGAGACTCTTGTAGTCCAATCCAAGCCGCCAAGTGCTCCTACGACTCTAGTCGTTAGTGAGACACCGTCCGACCCTTCTCGGGGTCCGATGGGAGATGGTATGGATGGGGATACAACTGTGCTCGACGAGATGGCCAAGTCCACCAGCCTAGCCGAGATTGAGGTCGAGTAATCTCTGTTGTGGCATCGTACGGTGGCCGTGATCCCTCCGATGCCGGGTTGCTAGCCCGTGCTCGTGATCACGACTCCGTTCAACCGGGAACATCCGGCCTCGGCCGTGATGGTTACCCCTTGGACGGAGATCATATCCAATCCTTTTGGTCACGCCCCACGAGTGACCTAGGATCTTCATCCGGCTCCGTCATCAGCTCTATTGATGATCGGTTGCTTGAGGATATGGAGATGTAGGTCGGTACAATGTCCGGAGAGGACTCCGTCCCTCACGTTGACTTGAACCAGGAGCAAGTGGGTGCTATTGATGATACCATCAATGCGGCTCTTCTAGAGGCTGCTGCTCAACAGAAGATGCCGGGAGGCCCACAGCTCAATACGCTCGGCCATATGTACTATTGGACTAGGTCGTCAGCGTACGCTGTGCGGTGTCCCTCCGAACACTAAGCGGCAAGAACCCGTTAAGCGATTGCTAACAGGACAGCCGCCGGCTCGCCGGTCGGATCCATTCGTGGATCAAGCTTTCAAAGCGCTTTCGGTGAGGCCGCAGGGAAAGGGTAAGCGTTCCCTGCGTACGGCTCCACCCGGGTTCACTGAGCTATCAGAGGCCCTCCGTCCGAAGTCAAGCGAATGGAGTCGGCTTTGAAGGTTGGACGGCAGTCCGCCTTTTTTTCTGACCGGCAGACAACATCGGGAGGTAATGAATGAGCTGTTCTCCGACGGACTCAAAGCTTACGCTGCTGAAGGTCATATTGACTCTCATTGTCCATGGTCAAGCAACACCAGACCCTTGCTAAGGGGAAACGCGAAACCAGCGTTCCCAAGCCGTTGGTAAGGGTGGAAAGCGCACCGGACAGGTCAGTGTGCACTCCCCCACTGCCCAAGACACCAATCTCGAGCTCAGCACGAGTTTGGGGGGCCCCACCGGACTTGGCACTTCTGTGTCAGTGCCTGGAACTGCTGGTCGGAGGCCGTCTAGCGCACTTCACCTCTTGCTGGAATTGTTACAGCGCAGACGGCCTGGTAAGGCAGATTGTCGCGTAAGGATACCGAATGGAATGGAGCACTCTAAACCGTTCTCCTCCGCTGACAGGGACCCCACTGGTGACCCCGTTACCTCGAGACTCCCGTCAAATTTCTAGTATACGGGATGAGATAACTTCCCTCCTCGCCAAAGCGGCTGTAGTAGAGGGAAAAGATCCGGCAACGGATCCGGGGTTTTACACCAGGATGTTTTTGGTGTCCATTAAAACTGGGGGATGGCGACCGGTCCTCAATCTACAGCCCCTCAACTGTTATATTCGCATCGAGAGATTCAAGATGGAAACTCTTCGATCTGTACGGGCCGGCCTTCAATAGATTTGAAAGACGCATACTTTCACGTACCGATCCATTCGGACTACAAAAAGTATCTACGGTTCGACGGCAAGATATTAGAATTCCAAGCGTTACCGTTCGGAATTACATCTGCCCCTCGAATTTTCACACGGGTAGTGGATGCCCTATTGGTCGTCCTACGGAGGTGTGGTGTGGATATCAGCACCTACATCGACGATTGGTTGGTCAAGGGACTGTCGGAAACGGCAGTCACCTATGCGATCAGGTTGACACTATTCCATGCACTTCTCAGCGGCTGGGTAGTCCACGTACCCAAGTCAGCGCTGACCCCGTCACAGTTGTTCATACACCTGGGAGTTCAGTTTGATCTCTGGATCGGGCGGGTTCGGCCTTCGCAGGCTGAGCTAGATCTGCTGGAGGAGATGCTCGTGGTGTTCTTCACCTGCCGAGCTCTCCTGGCGAGAGAGTTCTTGCGAATTCTGGGAGAAGTGGTCAACTACGGTCCACTTCGACGCAGACCCATACAAATGTACATCATGCCCTTCTGGAAACAGAGCACAGGTCATTTGAACCAACCAATCCCGATAGACTCTAATCTATTATCAGCCCTCGGCTGGTGGCAGAACTGGGACAACCTCATCACGGGGGCCCCGTTGCATCTGCCGGAATCGGGTCTGGTCCTATTTATGGACGGCTGGGGAGCACATCTGGATGAGAACCTGGCACAAGGAATGCGGACCGCGCAGGAAAAGACTAGCATATCAATCTCTTTTTGAGCAGTCATCCTAGCGGGAGCGCAGGAAAAGACTAGCATATCAATCTCTTTTTGAGCAGTCATCCTAGCAGGAGAAAGGACCTGGAAGCCATTCCAGTGGTGCATCACGCGAGCAGTGCATATTCCGGGGATACGGAACGTGCTTGCGGACTCTCTGTCTCGTCAACAGAGTTTGTCCGACCGCTGAACGACTTGGTACTCAGACAAGTCTTCTTTCAGTGACTCCTCATGTAGACCTATTTGCCACGAAGGACAACAAAAAGCTCCCAGTATATGTGAGCCCGTTTCCGGATCCATTGGCGCACGCCGTGGATGCACTAGCGGTTCCGTAGTCAGGAATGTATGCTTACACGTATCCTCCGACCAACCTAATTCCGATGGTTCTCAAAAAGATCGAGAGCGAGAATTGCAGAGTCATTCTAATCGGCCCTTTCTAGCTGACACGATCGTGGTTCTCGAGTCTCAATCTTGTCGTAGACTACCCACGCATTCTGCCGGACCGTCCAGATCTCCTCACACAATGCCGGGGGCGTCGAGTTCATGACGATCCAGCAATGTTCAAATTAACTGCATGGAATCTGTCATCGAATTTCGACGTCAGGAGGGATTTTCTCAACGCACAATGTAGAAGGCCCTCCACCGGACGGGTTTATAACTCTAAACTCAGTCTGTTCTCGGAGTGGTGCGAGAGAAACATTAAAAATCCCTCTCAAACAACTCCAGGAGAAGTAGCAGACTTCTTCGTATTCTTATACGAATATCAGAATATCTGGTTACCCTGGTTTTCGAGACGGGTCTAAGGTTACGCATAGCAAACCATTAGACGACCTGATCAAAGGCATGTTCCACCTACGACCTCGGGTGAAGAAAATGCCTCCTGCATGGAATCTCGAATTGGTCCTAAATGCACTTACGAGAAGATCGATGGCAAAAGGTAACGACGAAGATACCTCAGTTTCTCAAGTTGTCTCAAGCCAGGGCAATACACTTTGCTGTGATAATCAGCCTCTTGACATCAACGCAGGACGTAACACCAAGAGGATGGTTGCAGCTTTGTCCCTTAAGGATTTACTTCAATCATCAATAGTTGAATCCGTGGATACGTGTCAGTGCCTCCAATGGTGGCTGAATCCACTCAATGTTATGCCAGGTGTGTCCGTACTTCACGGACGCATCTATGAAAGGTTGGGAAGCCCACCTCGAGTCGATTTCTAGGTTATGGACAATGGGTGACCGACAAGAACCTGCTGATAGCAACGGACAACACATCAGTCGTGTCCTGTATCAACAAGCAAGGGGGGGGGGGGTTGAGATCTCCGCAATTACAAAGCCAAGCGGAAATCTTTTTCGGTCTGTATTGGGACAACAACATATCGGTAATAGCCTGGCACATCCCGGTAGTTCTGAATGTCTTAGCGGACTCGCTTTCATGATGGACTCCAGCCATATTACTAAAACAGATAGCTCACACATGGATCTGTTCGCCACATGGCGCAACAATCTATTGCCCCTGTTCATGTCTCCAGTCCCAGATCCGTTGGCATAGGCAGTGGACACCCTATTTCAAGACTGGTCAGGCATGGATGCGTTCCTGCCTCCAGCTATCCTAGCGAAGGTACTCCGGAAGATCCACGAACACGTCTGTGTCGTATACCTAATTGTTCCATGGTGACCAGCAAGGTCGTGATTCCCGGACTTTCTGGATCTTCTGGTAGATGTACCGAGACGACTTCCGGTAGGGTGCAACCTATTACGCCAGCCCGGGAGGTCAGTATTCCACAGCCAGCCAGAGCTGTTCCACTACCATGTGTGCAAGTGCTCAAAGGACACTTTGCTCAGGCAGGATTTTCTGCGGAAGTTGGGTGCCGAATGGTACAATCGATTCGACCGTCCTCTTCCACTGTATACTCGATGTTTGGTGTGGAGAGAGGGATATCAATCCATCCAGAGCCACCATTCCTCAAGTAGCAGAGTTTATATTGTACCTGATCCAGGATAGGAGCCTGGTACCCGCTACGGTAGAAGGTTACAGAGCAGCCATCGCTCAGCCGGTAACTTCTGGGTACTGGGATTAATCCTTCGCCTGATCCGAATTTGACTGCGCTTATCAAATCATTCAAAATTTTGGGTCAGTCAGTCACTCCGAAGTTGCCGAAGTGGGACTCTGCCCTTGTACTTTGAGCCAATAGAGTCAATTGATCTCAAAATGTTATCTTACAAAACTTTTTTGTTGGCTCTCGCCTCAGCAGCTCCTGTGTCAGAGCTACATGTGCTCAATAGGAGAAATGTTAGACACTCCAGGAACTAGAGCAAAGTCATTCTCTCAACAGTTCCTGAGTTTGTGGCTAAGAATCAAGCTGTCTACGATACCATATCTCGAGAGTTCACAATTCCAGCCTTATCTGGCCTTCCAGCCTTAATTCCAGGTGATGGGTGCACTAGATACCCTCGGAGACTTAAATAGTCATTCTGTAAATTAGATATTAGTATGTAGTGAGTAATTGTTATGATTATATGGATCAGTGTATGTTAGACGCCATTCTAGTTTAATTTATTGGTGTCAAATTGTCAAGATAATTGTTATTTGAAACTGTTTGTGTTCAAATACTAGAAATCAGTCAAATCAATGAAGTTTGAGAATATTGCCACAATATCACCAGAAAGTGTCACCGCAAGAAAGGGTTGGGGCAATATTGTTGCACCGCAACATTTTTATCTTGATACAGATTTTTAGCTCGCCATATACGAAGTAGGCGAGGTATTGGGAGAGAGAGAGGGGGGGAAAGTGTGGGTGTTGGTGTCCGGTTAAGTTTTTATGTTTAGCCCAACGTTAGACTCACCTGGAAGGTTACTGTTTTTTGTTTAGGCTGGACTTACAATAATTTTGACTTCTTTTGGACTCTGAAAGTTTTCTGGGTTAATCTTTTTTGTTTAGGCTGGACTTGGAATAATTTTGACTTCTTTTGGACAAAGTTTTCTGGGTTAATCTTTTTTGTTTAGGCTGGATTTAGAATAATTTTGACTTCTTTTGGACTGAAAGTTTTCTGGGTTAATGTTTTTATCCCACCGTCATATATGCCGGATGGGATCATGTCGTCATGCTGTCCGGCTGGCTGGCTGGCTGGCTGGATGAACGACGTGACCGCTCTAAAAGGTGAACCGTTGCAGCTGGAGACTTCAAATTTGGTATACTGCATTGTTCAATGGTAAAGCACAAGCCTGTTGAAATTGGGGACATTTTGTTGATTTTTGTGGTTTCCATGGCAACATAACGAAAAATATCCACATTACGGCGTGAATGCTCTAAAAGCCGTACCGTTGCAGCTGGGGACTTCAAATTGGTATACAGCATTGTTCCATGGTAAAGCACAAGCCTGTTGAAATTGGGGACATTTTGTTGATTTTTGTGGTTTCCATGGCAACATAACGAAAAATATCCACATGGTGACGTGACCGCTCTCAATGGTGCACTGTTGCAGCTGGAGACTTCAAATTTGGTATACAGCATTGTTGGGTGGTAAAGCACAAGCCTATTGAAATTGGGGACATTTTGGTGGTTTTTGTGGTTTCCATGGCAACATAACGAAAAATATCCACATTACGACGTGAATGCTCTAAAAGACGCACCGTTGCAGCTGGAGACTTAAAATTTGGTATACAGCATTGTTGCATGGTAAAGCACAAACCTGTTGAAATTAGGGACATTTTGTTGATTTTTGTGGTTTCCATGGCAACATAACGAAAAATATCCACATGACGACGTGAACGTTCTAAAAGCCGAACTGTTGCAGCTAGAGACTTCAAATTTGGTATACAGCAATGTTGGGTGGTAAAGCACAAGGCTATTGAAATTGGGTAAATTTGGGTGTTTTTGCTGTTTCCATGGCAACATAATGGAAAATATCCACAGAATGAGGTTAATGCTTTAGAAACAGAACCATTGCAGCTAGACACTTCAAATTTGGTAGGATTATTGTGTGCTTGGTGTTTTTGCAGTTTCTTTGGCAACAAATGGAAAATATCCACAGAATGACGTTGATGCTTTAGATTTGGTAGCACATTGTATGGTAAATCACAAGCCTATTGAAATTGGGTACATTTGTGACGATTTTTGGGTCTGTGTAAGGGTGCCCGGACAAAAGCCCCACGAACAATTCAGTCTTACAAGAAGATGGTTTGATCTGAACACCAATGTTTGACTAACATCCTCCCCTCCCTAATTTCACAAGATTTAGAAAGTCGGAAATTGGGAAAATTTTCTAAATTTCTAGCTGGGGTATTCTCTCCCGGTCCCAGTCCTCTGCAACCAACCTATACTTTCTGCTGGAACACTTGAGACTTACTACAGTTATCACAAACCTGTGTTAGTCAATATCAACAAAACTGTAGATCAGCTGTAACTCCTGAGAAAAGAAAACGGACATGGACTAACTGAGTTCCAACAATCCGGAGTACCTCTCTACCTCAGTATCACATCCATGCACCCAATTGCACATTTCCATCATCTGTATAATACACCTGGGCCTATCCTACTATCGTACTATGCCTTTAACATTTTACATTAACCAACAATACATGTGAACATTTCCTTACACTTTAATGCTCAGAGCGGGTGGTTGGTGAGTGCCCGCCCCTTTTATATCTAGTTGTTTCTAGCCAACTTTCCATACAAATAAACATGACTGTTTTTCCCCCAACTACTTCTGTTTCCCCTTATTGAATGCCCTTCATCTGTCTATACTGGAGATTTATATTGCTCATTTGAAAGGGACGGCAAGTTCACACTAGGCCGATGGGTTCAAGTGTGGCCGTGGCCTCTAGTTTGTTTAGGCTGGACAAAGAAGTCAAATTTTTATAATAATATGTATTGTCATTGCCAGTGATGTGCAACCTGAAGGGCTCGATCTTTATGCGAAGCTGCATGTTATTGACAAAACCCAAAACGGCGAGCTGCCGGATTACACATAACCCTTGTTTTAATATGTTTTATTCTTACATAGTATTACCACAGTATATTAAAAAAAATCGTTTTTAGGGCCAAGTTTTGTCCTTACCATAGTATTAAAATAGTACAGATGTTAAGTTTGGTTCTAACCATAGTATTACTAGACCATGGAAAATGAACCAGAGTATTACCATATGATCTGGTTTGCATACCATATACATTACCCTAGTATTATCAGATGATGCACAGCATTTACCATAGTAAAGTTGAAGAAAAAAACTAAAGTTTGATTCTTACCACAGCAGGTCCATATTTGCATAAAGTTCTGATCAAACCACATTATTACCAGACCATGGAAAATGAACCAGAGTATTACCATATGATCTGGTTTGAATACCATATACATTACCCTAGTATTACCAGATCATAGTCTTACCACAGCATTACCATAGTATTACCCGAGTTTAGATTTTGGTAAGGGATATTTTATGAAGGATTATATCTACATTGTCCACATTTGTACCACTTATGGCTGTATCTGAAGTCTATTGAATATCACTGACCTTGACCTATTTTCAAAAGGTCAAATTCAAATTCTATCTCTAAATTCATGTTCCATATGTAATTAAGTTGGATTAATAATAGACCGGAAAATTGTTAAAGATGACTGACCTGGATCTATATTTTCAAGATCAAATTACTTGATTTGATTATGAGCTATATAGAAGAGTAAGAATTACTTGATTTGATTATGAGCTATATAGAAGAGTAAGAATTTGATTATGCTCCACCAGAACCTCGGTGCAATTTTTTCCCATCACTTAAGACCTTGGCAAAAGCTGACCTGGCCCAACTTACTGTGTATATGAGAGAACTACATTCAACCCTACTAGATCACATTTTTGTTAACCTAGTTGTCAAAGATCTAAAATACATGATCTTATACAAAGCATGATTGCTGGGTGTAGACAAGAGAGAGAGAGAGAATTAAGGTTTAATGTCGCGTTCATGGGTGTAGACAATGACTGATAGCCAAGGGGTATTGGAGTCCAATGGGCTATTTTTTTATTTTCTGGTAAAGGGAGCCAGAGTTGTCCGAGGGATAAGACGGGATATTTCAGCTCAATATACGAACTCCAATTATCTGAATTGTACTTAATCAAACCTCTGGCCACTTAAATAGAATTTCAGACAGCTCAATACATGGGTGTAGTATTACCATATTTGGAAGTGGGATGTAAACAAATACACAGAGAAGGAGATTTGAAGTCATCAAGATGGCTGGTTGGCAGTGTGTAAATGGTGTTAACTGACCTAGCTATCATCTTGTCATTACACACCACATTTCCAACAGAAACTTACTTACTTGATTAACTATATAGTGCAAGAAACATAACATTACTGCCGATTTCCCGTGTCTGCTTGTGAACTGGCGAAAGGTGATGCAGCATTCCCCCTGTGACCTCAGCGTGCCGCAATTCCCTCTATGTTTACAAAACATCGCTGTAGGTGTGTATTATCAGGGCCGTATCCAGAGATTTTTGGGGGACACCGGTATTCGACGGTGTTGTTGTTGTTGCCTGTAAATTTGATGTTTGTTGCTGTTGCACAAAAAACACAGAATCTCCGAAGCTGTTGATTTACATCAGGGTTTGTTGGATCCTCGAAACTACCATTTCAGTGTCGTTGTTGTTGCCATGCACTGATATAGCGCACTCCCCACACATCGGTTGTTCTCAAGTTTTTGATTGCTGTATAGGAAGACCAGGTGAAAACCACCGTAGCACAGCGATCATTGCCTACTAGAGGGTGGTCAATGCAATGTCATTTAAAGTATGTACCGGTAATGCATAAAGCATGGCCAGCAGTGCGTGTTCGATGTGTATTGAACTTAGAAGTTATGATAGCACTCGCGACACTATATTGAATTACAAAGTTTGAAGAAGGCTTCAGTTGAACTCCAGTTTAATGTAGTAAGGTTAAGCAGCCAAAAAAGATATTTTTGACCTGGAGTTTGGGCGCCTGAGTTTGGGCGCCCATACCGGTATACTGGCTTCATAATGGCCCTGGATACGGCCCTGATTATACACTGACAGTTTTCAAACTGCCACTGTTGGAAACTGGACCCTTGCTGATTCATTCGCTGAATATCGAACTATCAGGAATTGCCACTTTTCAATCATTTCCAGTCGATCACCCTTCTGTTTTACCACCTCAAATATCACTTCCGTTGATCGATCTATTAGGGGAATTACCATACTGTCTATTTCTACCTATCCCAATTATGCAACTTTACCCTATGTTACATGCATGGAACCGGTCCTATTTTGTGAAATAGTTACATGTACAAATCGAGGGGATTCCCCCAGCAAGTAGTTAGGCCTACTACAACTCGCATCTCTCCCAGACAGTGAAGTATTTTGTGCAATATTGGTTGGTTGCCAGTAGGCTGTGTTTGCAGTGTTTTTATCTGATCTGACCTTTTGTCTATCTTCTATCCCACAGGGAGACTTGCCAAAGCGGATGGAGTCCAGAGTTTTAGTGCCATCGGAGAGGCGACGTCGACACAAGGATATGGATTTCCCCACTGGAATGTTGGGAGATTTTCCTTTTCCAATTATGTCTTCACTGGGGGGCATATCTGCAGCCAGTTTGGCCAATGCTGGCTTGATCGCAAACTTCCCAAAGTTACCTTTCAATGTGCCATTTGGGGCATTGCCTAATCTCAGTATGGCCAATCCAATGTTAGGATTGGGGGGCTTTGGTATCCCCGGAATACATGTACCTGTTTCAACAGCAGAAAGTGTGGTTGAAATGACCCTTTCAAAAGATAAGCCCTCCAAAGACTATCGAAGCTCTGAAAAGGAAGGAATATCATCTCCAATGAAATCCAGCAGTAATACACCCACACCACACCCATCATTTCCTATACTGTACAATCCACTATTGTATAACCCTTTGTTTGCTGCTCAAGGGATGAGAAATTTCACATTACCACCAAACTTACCGACCTCATTTGCTTCTTTAGCTCAAAGCAGCATTACTAATGGAATGTCAGAAGTGGATTCAGTAGAGGATAGGGAGTTTAAATATTACAAGAATGAAGCTCAGAAAGAGGCTCAAGATCTCTCGGTACACTTTCCCAAAGGAAAGAAAACTGTACGAGAGAAATTGGAAGAGCTCCGGGATCGACAGACATTGAAAGAAAAACATAGCAAAGATCGAAAATCTGGAAAAAAGGGAAGTGACATAGCAGACCTTGTTCATCATCTGAGAGTGAAAGAAAAGCCTCTTTCGCCAGACATGCCAGAGAAACCTGAAGATCTCTCCTTGAAAACCAAAGTGATAAAACCCAATAGGATAATTGACCGAGCTAAAGTGGAGAGTCTAGATTTAGGCAAAAGTAAACTTGAGCGATGCGTTGCCAAACTGAAGGCTTTAGAAAAGGCCAGGTTCACTACCACAACTTCTTCTATTGCCCCTCGGGGTATTGCAGAGTCACCGCCAGACCCAGAGTCAAATAATGAAATTGACTCTGTTCATCGAGAAAACTACTCTGGTTCAGATTCACAGAGAGAACAGACAGTTATGAAAACAAATGTGACTTGTGTGCAGGAAGATGATAATTTTCCTGAGGGGGGAGGGGTATGTGCTACCAAACTGGAAGAAGAGTTACCCAAATCAGAATCTGAAAAGGAAGGGTCCTCAGTAAGTCTGCCAAATGAGGACGATAAAAATGTTGAGAACTTATCGGAATAATGAAATCATCAGTAATTCTAACTTCTGTGGATGTGAAGGTAGTGCAGTGATATTGACACATGTCCTGTGTTTTTTTTCTGCTATACAACTTTTTGTGTTTCTCCGAGATTATTTTCTCTATTCTAAGCTTGTTGTGGATCATTAGTGTCTACGGTTCCATGTCCTATTGTGGTGGTGATGAGAGATTTGACATTCTCAGATACATACCAATCAACAGTGTCCAGGTGATTCATTGTTTTAAGGCACTCTTTTATTTACCGAGACTGTATTTGTTGAATAATTTGTTCTTCACAGTCCATTGAGATAGCACAGTGTTTGTGTCCTGTTGGAAAAAAACATTAAATTTGGCATGTAGCTAAATATGACCATGCTGATTAGTTGTGACTGTAGAAACAAGTTGGTAACGCCCCTATCGGCAGGTGTCGCCACCTGGTTGTACAGGTGGCTATTCGGGCGTAAGCCGCATCAATTTAATTAAATATTTTCTTTATTACTTGGAACTCTTTTCTTCATTACATTGAAAGTCCCCATAATAGATCTTGGGGTCAAGCTCTACCAGGAATGTAAAAAACTATTTCCAAGGTGGCATGACATCACAGTTCAAAAAAGATATTTAAAAAAAAATGCAATTTCAGGTAGATTTTTCAGTCTCGATCTTCAGATGTTTTTAATTTACTTCCATCTCCGATAATACTGCATAACAAATTAGGAAATGATTATCCAATGTGAAATAAATAATTTTTGGCACTTTTAGTATAAAAGGTCAAACATTTGGAGAAAAACGATGACAGCGCACCCCCATGACTGCCATTTTGAATTTACCCATGATCCTGTGGTCGGAGGGGTATGCAAATAGGCTCAAAATAATCCCAATATGATAAGCCAGGAAGCGACAGATATGGATTTTCCATAGTTTATGAGATAGTGTAAAAAGTTCGGATGGGGTGGACTGGCAGGTTATTCATGAAATGGTGATGAGATTTTAAACTTCTAAAATATTCCACTTTTGAATTATTTATGCCAATTTTGAAAAAAATGAAAGTGTTCGAATCTGTGGTGATCGTAACTCGACGCGATGGTACTAGTATATCAATCGCATTTGCATTTCCCATGTTTATTCCTCCCTTCACAGAGCAAGAGTTTAAATCGAAAATGTTTTTTATGCATCAAATTAGATTTGAGTAAGCCTATTTTATCAAGGTCCATTTCCAGTATTTGCTGTTTGTCTTTTTTTTTTTTTTTTTGAAGGATTAAAGCTAGGGTGTCAATTCATATTACATATGCAACTCGTGACCCAGCTGATTGACCTTGACTTATTTTTCAAGGTCATATACTGTTTTTTATGATATAACATCAAGGAATATAGCTAGTCTTTCCAAATAATGCTATGTCTACATCTGGTGATGGTCCAGCTGAAGATGACTAACCTTGACCTATTTATCCAGCTCAGATTGTATTTGGTACAATATTTCATATCTACATTGTCCAAATGTTTACCACATATGCCTGGACCTGAAGTCTATTGAATATCACTGACCTTGACCTATTTTCTAAAGGTCATAAGCTTATTCTTTATGTTATATCTAAAATCTCCAAATTCATGTTCCATATGCAATTAACTTAGCATAGACCAGAAAATTGTTGAAGATGACTGACCCATTTATTCCTATGTATTTCTAAAATGAGAGAACTAGTCAACCCTACTAGATCACATTTTTGTTAACCTACGTTTATGATGTTGTCAAAGTTCTAAAATACATCTTATGCAATGCATGATTGCCGAGTGTATAGCATCTTATGTAATGCATGATTGCCGAGTGTATAACCATTCCCTTTTGTTTCTCTGCGTTTACAAATAATAGCATATGCCGATATACTACGCGTGACTCCAGTAACATGTTCAGTTTACTTTCAGCGGCATGAAATCCGTGACGAAAACAGGAGTGTTTGAATTTATTATTTCACTGGTACATGTATATTGAAATTGCTCGGTTTTCTTTTTAATAGGATGGAGAAAATCATGACAGAGGAAAAATCAGCTGTTTTCGAATTTAATTTGGAAGGTGAATAATAAGGGAAATTACTGTACTTCAGATTCATAAAACAGAGGGAACAGGCGGGTATGGGGGCATCCACAAAGTATATATGCCATTGGAAGGGAGGTAGATTGTTGCCCTTAGAATGAAAAGTGTATAAGAGAGAAGGGGGTGTAATCCGTTGGTGTACATAGGGAAAAAATGAACTACAACAGGCATACATTATTCCCATGTCTTTGCATTTATCAAATGGTATTCACATGGTATTCACTATCAATAGCTTGTCCGAAGTGGGTGACATACGTTCACTTGTGACTCACTGATGGCCAAGTTTTAGTTTAACAATAGTTAAATTTGGAAACCTGAAAAGAAATCCTTGAATGATTGTGGAGTAAACCAATCTGCATGGATCTTGGTTGGATCATCGGTGAACCAACCCACCATTCCCAGGTGAAACCTAGCAGTTTTTAGAATAACTAAAGCTTACATGTTTGAAAGAATAATTATGTTCAGATTTATCCAACCATTCGACTGTCAAATTCCTGAAAATGCCTCACTGGCTGTTGTCTGTGCATGTATTCTCAAGCTCCCAAAACCAGCATCCTGGACTTCACGAAGGGAATTACAAGCGAATTGTATTTTATGTGTAATTGTTCCGCTGCATGGATGAATTGTTCATAATTGCATTGCATTGGTCGGGGGATATAGGATGGCTGTATGTGTGCATTCGTCCCGTTTTCCCGTGATTCAATTCACTCCAAATTTTAAATGAAGGGAAATAGCTTTCGGCCTATTGATTTTGAGATCACTTGGTCAAAGGTCAAGGTCATTTGTGTTAGAAAATCAGCAAAACAAAAAGAAATTTCCACTGTTATTTACGATATTAAATTGGTTCAAAACTTGATGCCTACCTTGCAACAAGGGCCTCCTATATTGTTTAGCCCTTCCTATATTTTCCTCAAAACCTCCTATATTTTGAGTTTTTCTCATGAAAAATTTTCACCAATGCTCTGAAATGAGTCAAATTGGCATGAGAAAATACATGTACATTACAGCAAACAATTTTTGCCTCGTGAATATGAAACGTTTAAATCCCTTTTTTTCTTCTTTTTTTTGGACCAAGCAGCAGAACGAGTCCCCTCAATCACCACCACTATGACCGCATTCAGTGAAAATAATTTGATTAATACCAGAAAGTACCAAGTTTGGACCTGTCTCCCACTCCTTTATTTCCTGTATTTTATCAAGAAAATTCCTATATTTTGGCAAAATTCCTCCTATATTTTCTCCTGTATTTTCACTGTGAGCCACTTTCAGGCCTGATAACTCTGTTCACTGAGGTCAAAAGGTCAGACAAAGGTCGAGGTCACCTAGGCCAAAAATTGTGGGAAATTGTAAAGTCCAGTTCAGAGATGTGAATTATGATCAAATTTCAAGTATACCTCAAACTCATTGCAAATTATTGATTTTGATTATTACCTCTCTGCCAAATTTGACCAAAGAGTTCTTGTCATCGGCAATGTCTGTGTATCCATAGTCTGTGTGGACACAATATATCTTGAAGGACTATAGCCAGGCTTTACAAATTTATACAACAGTTGCATTTGATGATGGGTCCAAATTAAACCTATGGCAAATGACTGACCTTTACGTAATTTAAAAGATCAATTATAGTTTTAGCAATATTTTTTGAATGATTATAGTTAGAATATCCACATTCATATTTCACATGTAACTGATGATGAACTTGAAGCCTACACAAGTTGACTGACCTTGACCTAATTTTTCAAGGTCATTCATTTATTTCCTCATGAAGCAGCAGGAACACAACATGGCTGGGTGGTGCTTACTTGGTTTGTCGCAATATGACTGAAATAATGTTGAAAGTGACGTTAAAAATTAATGCTATGTATCATGCATCTGGCGATGATCAAGAAGTAAGTTGAAGATGACTGACCTTGACCTATTTTGTCAAGGTCAGATTCTATTTATCTACATGTATTTCCACATTGAGCGATGTTTTTGTCTCATCTGAAAATCTGGTAGGGGCTATGGAGCTCATAGCTCTTGTTTTAGTTAATCCTTAGAGAGTTCCTGCCTGGCTGGTGCTGGAAAATTGATAACGGGGTCATCGCATTTCGGCATGTTTACCTTATGTTGAGACATTTACTCCCATCAGACACTCTCGATGCTCATCCATTAACATCAGATGATCTGTCATCACAGCTTCTGAGCTAGTGTATCTAATTCCGCTTAAGCGGTAGGAGCTGTGTAGTTACTTCATAGTTTTCCCATGAGCAACTGTTATAAAAGAGCGGCTGAGATACCAAGGCTACATCTTATAATCCTTCGTATTCTAGTCTAAATGTGAGATGCCGAGGGAGGCTTTCCTGTGGTCACCAGACATCAATTTTTCCCACCTCTTACACCTCTCACCAATTTAACAATAAAATCACCAATAATCACACTTCACCAGTATACATGATATTAGGATTTTGCCATGCCTTTTAGTTTTGGTGACACTTTATTTCTCAGTTGCACCATTTTTCTGAGTAGTTGAGAAAGGGACCTACAAAGAAAAAAAACAAAGTGCCAATGGAAAACAACGGGTGGGTTACATATGATCAGCTTAATATTCTGTTCTCCTCCTTTGGTATCATGTACAAGAAGAATACAGGGGAAAAAATCCCACATTTGAGCATACATAATTTATGGATCTACATGTGCAAACAGAGCCAGGCACATATCTTCAAACATTTTAATTCGACTGGGTTAGCACAAATGGCTATCCCATTAAATAATACCGGTATAAGTATAATTCATTTTTGGAAAACAATGTGAAATTTCACTTTGCCAGTATTCATTTACATTTTCATGAAATATGTGTATTGAGTTAGTTGGGAATTCTCGAGACCCTCTCAATATTTGCTTATGGTAAGTTCTAAAACACAGTGATGGCCAAATCATTTACATTATAATTTCCCTGTATTCAGAAATGTTTTCTTTCAATTCTGCTTCTGAAATATTCATGGAATGTTACAAGCATTTTCCCTGATCTCCTATTACATGCACCAAAAAATACAAAAAAAATGTGCATGCTGTGTGACAGGGGAGATAACCTGGACGTTATAGATCTACTTTTATAATGCACATAGGCTTTATTAATGATACATTGAATAGAGCCAATGTTTACTTGCTATCGTCTGAATAAATGTATGATACAACTAAAAGATTTATTAGGTGTGCATGAAATGAATCTATCTAACTTGATAACAAAAGTAAATTGTATCACTGTTCAACAACAAAATGTGGCCTTGCCTGCCCATAAGTGAAAGCTATAATGATGAATAATATGAGAACAGTACGGCATTCCTTTTTGGGATTTGCTCAAAAGCCCCAGCAAACGAACAAAACATGGACAAAAGCCGCAGTAGGCAAAAGCCCCATCTAAACGTATATAACAAAGTCCCCTCCATTTTCATACCAGTAAAAACCTCACGAGTCGAACAGTAAATCTAGTTTTTTTCCAATTTAACAATGTGGACACCTTGTCACAAGATTACAAAGGTCGATTAAAATAAATTTATAGCTTCACAGGCACCACCTCACTCTTTTGCCACCGTATCACCCCTAATGTTGTTGTTGTTTTTTTGGTTGTATTTACACACTTCTCTCTCAAAGTTCTGCCAAAATTATGTACTTGAACATGGAGTCAAAAAGTTGTTTGCTACTTTGTTTTACTGGAAGGAAATAGTATTGTTGAAGGTATGTAACTCAAAGAACATTGTTGGTTTTATGCAAATTATATTAAACTATCGGTTTGCCAGAAAAGATGGCTATATTTGGTCTGGACAAAAGGAAAAATAAGTGAAAAAGCCTCCCTCCTGCATCTTTTTCTTTTTTTTCAAAAAAGTGCCTGTGAAGCTAGATATTGATTTTATTAAACCCAATGGTTCAATCAGTGGTTTATACAAAAGTTTATACAAATGCCATAACTCCTACCATGCATCCAAACTCCTACACCCATAAAAACATCTTGGTCTGGACTGTTACGGTGCCTCGTGTTCAAAATGGTAGTTGCATAATGCTATTAATAATCAATATTATAAATCTGAAAGCTGTATTAATATTCCATTATAGCTCTTTAAATATTCCAGTAAATATTTATGCTCACAGTTGGAAAAAATGACATCACAAAATTCCAATTGCATTGAGCAATCCCTTTACTTCATTTAGACTTCAACTCCAATACTGTTGTAGTATTAATGTATTTTCCTAGCTTGATCAAAATCACTCGTCTGATATTGTTGAGGGAGAGGGAGACTCGTTATGCTTGTGTATACCATTAGACAAGACATTGCCTGTCGATGGGGCTGGTGTCACATGAGTGTTTTTCATAGGGCCTTCGTGTACTTATCAAGCTGGTAATTTAGTTCAATTGAAATCAGCCCTGCTTTGAGCAATTCAGCGCAGTTATTAGTCCATTCCAGTCCTATCAAATCAGAGTATTTCTATGTGCTAGTCCTGCTAGACATAGATACATATAATAGCCTATAGGCTCTCGTTACCCCTCAGCCCATCGGGCTGCGGGGTCTTGCAATCGGCATGTACGTCTGGTCGGCCGGACGGACGGACGGCCGGCCGTCTGTCAACAATTTTTTGTCCGGGCTAGATCTCGGTTACTATTTGACCGACAGCTCTGATACTCGCAGTGAATATCCCTAGTATCCCAGAGATGTGCACTGTCATGTTTATTTCGCGTTACGTCATTTCTTTACAGAGTTATGGCCCTTTGAAATTTCGCGTCACTAACTTTTGTCCGGGCTAGATCTCAGTTACTATTTGACCGACAGCTCTGATACTCACAGTGAATATCCCTAGTATCCCAGACATGTGCACTGTCATGTTTATTTCGTGTTACGTCATTTCTTTACAGAGTTATGGCCCTTTGAAATTTTCCGTCACTAACTTTTGTCCGGGCTAGATCTCAGTTACTATTTGACTGACAGCTCTGATACTCACAGTGAATATCCCTAGTATCCCAGACATGTGCACTGTCATGTTTATTTCTTGTTACGTCATTTCTTAACAGAGTTATGGCCCTTTGAAATTTTCCGTCACTAACTTTTGTCCGGGCCAGATCTCAGTTACTATTTGACTGACAGCTCTGATACTCACAGTGAATATCCCTAGTATCCCAGACATGTGCACTGTCATGTTTATTTCGTGTTACGTCATTTCTGTACAGAGTTATGGCCCTTTGAAATTTTCCGTCACTAACTTTTGTCCGGGCTAGATCTCAGTTACAATTTGACTGACAGCTCTGATACTCACAGTGAATATCCCTAGTAACCCAGAGATGTGCACCGTCATGTTTATTTCGTGTTACGTCATTTCTTTACAGAGTTATGGACAGATGTGCACTATTATGTTTATTTCGTGTTATTCCAGTTTATTACGACCCTGGATTACTATTTACTACTTAACTGATACAGCCTTAGTAAAGGTGTTTAATATCCCCTATTTTAGCACTCTGTTTGGCAAAAATATCATTCAGTTTGCGTTTTTATATTATTCCGTTTACGGTCACACACAGCGCTCCTTTTTGCGCTGTCAAAAAGGGTTCCGCATTCACGAAAAGTGTTTAAGTGCGCATTACAAAAATCATTTGTTTTTTTAGTTCAGAAGCATAAAACACCAAAGCTATGTCAAAACTACAGACTACAAATCATGTTCATCTCATTGAAACGGAAAACCTGTTATGTCAACCTGTTATTCGCTGGACATATTGTGCTGAGGGGTCAAAGCACCTTTTAGGTGCAGCCTCATGTTTTTAGTATATTTTGGTAGAGGTTGCCCCCAAGATATATTGCGAGAAGTAACTCCCTGGCATAAATATGGTAAGTAAAATATTTGAAATATCTGCCGCCACCTGTCGATAGGGAGTATTAACAACTTGCTTCTATAGCCACAACTGATAAGCATCCATGGTCATAACTAGCTATGTGGCAAATTTCATGCTTGTTTCCAAAAGTGCACAAACATTGCCCTTTTTGGAGCTAAGCCGCTGGACTATCAGGCCTTGCAAGAAAAGGCAGAAATTGCTGCTGTTGACTCAAAATCGGAGAGAATGTATCCAGTATTTATTTGCCAAACTTGTCTGTATATATTTGGTATCATAGCAGTTATCTGGTCTCTGTCCTGTATGTGATGCTGTGGTTGGGTATGATCAATCCTATTAGGAGCTATTTATACAAATACAACTGAAGATACCTCAACTGGGCCAATCTCGCACATCTAGTTTTGTACAGAATGAGGACAATATCAGGACCAATTGAATCTGAATCCTGACTACATGTATGTGTAATCATGGCATTGTAAAATGTAAAAATGATTGAAATATTCTATTACTAGGACTTACTGTGAAACTGATGAACAAAGTGTGGCAGCCTCTACCCCAAAATGTTTTGTATACTCAATTTTGGAATAATGTAAACATATTTTCACTGTACTGTAATTTTTAAAAACATTTATTTGGCATTCCGGGAACCAAATCTTTCAAAGGATGTTCAAAAATATATCCTAAAAGGGTACATAAAAAAATCAGGTATGTTGCCCATATGTGATCTCGGTAAAAGCCTGTGGAGTTTGAGGTCAATGGTCAAGGTCACATAACTGAATGTGGTCTGGGAATGTCCTTAGTTATGATTTAACAAACCTCGTGAACTTCACAAGTATGTTGTTCATGTGATTTTAAAGAAGCCTTTAGATTTGAGGTGAATCTTTCCTGTACATTTAGTTAATTCAATTGAATTGCTTGTTATGCCATGAACAACAAAACCATATACATATGTAATACAATAAAAGTATGATACTGTACAAAAATTTGGGATTACTTAATATTTTAATCAGGTAATTTTCATGTCCTATTTTTATCCTATTTGGCATATACCAGAAGTTCATGAAACTCGACGGCATGTTATCCGTAAAAGCACATCCAATGGAAAACATTGCCTCCTAGCGGGAACTGGCGAACTGCCAGGGAAGACAACTTTGGAATGTCAGAATACGAATGAAACAGCAGCGAATGCAACTCCAGCGTCCCGAGTCAAACCGCCGAAGGTGACGCAATGAATCATGGGAGTTTTATGAGGCAGTGACGCGGCATATCACTGAAAATTATCAAAATCGCTGCTCGCCTATGTTAACTCCTTGTGGTGATGTTGGGTTGATTTATTTGTAATTCCATGGAAACAACATATTTGTTGACGGTTAGTTACGAACACTGGTAACAATAATAATTAATTATAATATGTCCCTCTAGATTTATCCAGGAAGTCGATTCATATGCAAATAAGCACTCCGCCAAATTGTCAGTTGTGGCATTCTATGGATATTCGTTCATACACTCCTGATGCAAACTTCCCGTCATCAATACTATTTATTCAACGAAATGTAACCCAAGTTGATACATTTATTTAATTAAACAAGAGAACAGAATTGGGGAAGCCGAGCTGAATGAACTCGTCACGAGCGCAACAGCTTTCCCATTTCATTTTCTCTCTGGGTTCAGCCGTAACATATAATGGGGCTTGTCTGGTGCCAATCAATTGCCTTCTGTAGTATTTTGAACTTCGGTTGTAAGAAAAGCGAATGTTCATTGGTCGCCGGTTGGTTACGTGATATAATGATCTCCCACGCTTACGGCGGAAAGGAGATGGTATTGTAAGGCAGGGTTTTTGCCCACAGCCAGCCGACTCATAGAAATGTACATTTCTTCTCTCCATCTGTCAATCACAATGCAATGTACAACTTGTCCTCGGCGGCAACTGTCAATCAACGGAGCGACTGATCGTTCGATTTCAACGTTTGACTAGCCCGTAATGTCCACACGGTATCGTGTCATCGGTAGTCAATATTTATTTTACTGTTAATTGGTTCATAATGATAGCCTAAAATCTTATTTCAGATATACTGAATGCAATTTCTTTCTTACAGAAATGAGAAAGATTGAAATAACTTGTCGACGTCACACATGTTGCCCTCTTGGGATTCGAAGACGAACTCGGTAAAAGAAAATTTCGAGGCGCTTATGATCCAACGTGCGTATCCACTAAACCGCGACATACGAACAACTGTAACAGGCTATTTTGTCACTTTAATCTACTTACGAAAACTTCAAACGTTATGAATCATAACTTTTCATTTTTTATACGCCCGCCAAAAGGCGGACGTATTATGTGATGGCAGTTTCCGTCCGTCTGTCCGTCCATCCGTGGGGGCGTCTGTCCGTCCCTCGTGTCCGGTCTACATCTGGGACAGTTTTCTATCTACAGTTCTAATTTTTGGTGAGTGGATACCCTATGGGGAGACGATGTGTCGCGTACCAAAATCAAGGTCAAAGGTCACTGGCCTAAAAAAAAGTGTTTGTGTCCGGTCTATATCTGTGAACGTTTTCTATCCACAGTTGCAATTTTTTGTGAGTGGATACACTAGGTGGAGACGATGTGTCGCGTACAAAAATTGAGGTCGAGGTCAGAGGTCAAAGGTCACTGTTGCCTAAAATCAGGAAATCGTTGATCACGGACAGTTTTCTATCTACAGTTCTAATTTTTGGTGAGTGGATGCTCTAGGGGGGAACAATGTGTTGCATACCAAATGTAGGTCGAGGTCAAAGGTCCGTGTGACCGAAAAATCAGGAAATCATTAAAAATTTATAATTTTTTGTGAGTGGATTCAATAGGGGGAAATGAAGTGTCGCATACCAAAAAATAGGTCAAGGTCAAAGGTCACTGTGACCTCAAAATCAGGAAATTATTAAAAATAACATTTTTTTTGACTCGGTAGATACATTAGTGGGACACGATGTGCCACCTACCAAAATGTAGGTCAAGGTCACTGTGACCCCAAAATCGTGAAAAATCATGATTTTTTGAGTCCATTGAGAAATTACAGAGAGCCGTTTTGTCATGTACCAAAATTTAGGTCCTGTACCAAATTTAGGTCAAAATCATGAAATTCATAAAAATCATGATTTTTCTGTGTCCATTGATACATTGAGGGAAGACGATGGTTAAGGTCACTTAGGCCCCAAAATCAGGAAATCATTAAAAATAACTTATTTCTGCAAGTACATACATTAAAGGGACATGATATGTTTCATACCAAAATGTGGGTCAACGGTCAAGGTCACTGTTACCCCAAAATCAAGAAATCATTAAAAGTCACATTTTCATATGCCTGTCGAAGACGAAGTCGTGTAATGCGATGTCCATTCGTCCATTAACATTTGTTGTCCATGCGATATCTCTAGTTTCAAGGTATGGATTGGTACCAAACTTTGCGTATACCGGTACCTTACTCACATGGCAAAGAGGAGCCATACATTTTGAGATCAATTTGTCGAAGGTCAAGGTCACAGTCACCTAAAACTGAATCAAGTTTAGCTGACTCTATGTGTTACATGTAGGTTGGAATATTCAGAGTATATGGCATTTGTCCTGTCATGTCTCCCATGTTTGAAACAGGTACATTTAGTTAACTGTTGTGAAATTAAAACCATACATTTACTAATTTAACTGGGAGAGGGGTTCTTTATGAACTTCATACCCGTTTATTAACTCGAGAATAAATATTTACTTCATCACTTTCTTCTTCCTTCATCAAGACTGCACAAATTGGAAATTCTGCTTAACCCAAATATGGGTTACGCTAAAAAATTTTGGGTAACCCTTCTCTGATTAGCATAACCCATCACTATTGTATACAGGTTAATATCCGTAATTCAAGTGAACTGAAAATGGGTTACGCATAATGAAAATTGCGTAACCAAACCTATTGTTCGCGCAATTTGTGCAGTCCTGTTCATGAAAAATTCTCTCGCCTGAATTAATCCATTTGCAGGAAAACTACTATTTTCTTGTGTTTGACTATTGTCGATTTCAGTATTGGATATGCGAGCTCTTGATTCTTGATTCAAGGTCAACTTGTTACCAAGAGTTAAGCTCATTTTAGTTTATCATTCAGTCTAAGATGTGATATATGTTACATTCTCGGAAGCACGAAATTGTAGACCTTTCTCTGGATTGCTAGCTACCAATTGGAATCAAAGCTATTAAACAACCTTGAAATTTGGACCAATGTAATTCCAGATATACGGGCGTATATTGAAGCCCCTTGGGCTCTTGTTACTCCTCCGCCCCTACGGGCCCTGGGGCTGTGTCTGTCCGAGCCGTATCTCGATAACTATTGCAAGGAAGTTCATGAAACTTACAGGTTGGGATCCTTTTATTTTTATACGCCCGCCAAAAGGCGGACGTATTATGTGATGGCGGTTTCCGTCCGTCTGTCCGTCCGTCTGTCCGTCCCCCGTGTCCGGTCTATATCTGGGACAGTTTTCCATCTACAGTTCTAATTTTTGGTGACTGGATACCCTATGGGGAGACGATGTGTCGCGAACCAAAATGAAGGTCAAGGTCAGAGGTCAAAGGTCACTGGCCTAAAAAACAGGAAATCACCGAAGTGTTCGTGTCCGGTCTATATCTGTGATCGTTTTCTATCCACAGTTGCAATTTTTTGTGAGTGGATACGCTAGGTGGAGACGATGTGTCGCGTACCAAAAATGAAGTCGAGGTCAGAGGTCAAAGGTCACTGTTGCCTAAAATCAGGAAATCACTGATCATTGACAGTTTTCTATCTACAGTTCTAATTTTTGGTGAGTGGATGCCCTAGGGGGGAACGATGTGTTGCATACCAAATGTAGGTCGAGGTCAGAGGTCAAAGGTCAGTGTGACCGAAAAATCAGGAAATCTTTAAAAATTTCTAATTTTTTGTGAGTGGATTCAATAGGGGGAAATGAAGTGTCCCATACCAAAATATAGGTCAAGGTCAAAGGTCACTGTGACCCAAAAATTAGGAAATTATTAAAAATAACATTTCTTTGTGTCAGTAGATATATTAGGGGACACGATGTGTCACATATCAAAATGTAGGTCCAGGTCAATAGTCAAGATCACTGTTACACCAGAATCAAGGTCAAAGGTCAGTGTGATTTAAAACTCAGGAAATCATTAAAAACTACTAATTTTTGGTGAGTGGATTCAATAGGGGGAAATGAAGTTCGCATACCGAAATGAAGTTCGCATACCAAAATTAGGTCAGGTCAAAGGTCACTGACCCCAAAACCAGGAAATTGTTAAAAATCATGATTTTTTGTGTCCATTGAGAAATTACGGGGTTTGTCATGTACCAAAATTTAGGTCAAGGTCACTGTGACTCCAGAATCGAGAAATCTTTGAAAAGTACTTTTTTATCTTTGAAAAGTACTTTATTGTCGTCGCCATGTACGTCCGTCCGTCTGTCCGTACGTCCGTCCGTCCGTCCGTCTGTTACCGCATTTTAGGCAAAACCGCTTGAGACACAACCACCAAATTTTCAACACTTACTTATCTAGTGCTAAGCCAGACGCCTATCGAAAGTGGCTCCCCTCGGTCCATATTTTACAGAGTTCTGCCCCTTTACAGATATATTAATTTCTATTTCTGTCCTATATGCCTGAATGTAACCAGCTATATCTGCAGAACTGTGTTTGGTAGCTACTATATTTTGGAAACTTATTTATATTGCTGTATGCTACCAGCCAACAAAGGATTGCTCGCCTCGGCTCATGGAGTTATGCCCCTTTCGGATGTAATAATCTCCGATTTTGTTATCTATAATTGAATGTACAAGCTATATCTGTAGATCTGTGTTCGGTACAGCTTATTTGTCTCGGTTCTTATTTTACAGAGTGCTAAGTCAGACGCCTATCGAAAGTGACTCCCCTCGGCCCATACTTTACAGAGTTATGTCCCTTTACTGATATATTAATTTCTATTTCTGACCTATATGCCTGAATGTAACCAACTATATCTGCGAAACTGTGTTCGGTATAGCTACTATATTTTGGAAACTTATTTATATTGCTGTATTCTACAAGCCAACAAAGGATTACTCACCTCGGCTTATGGAGTTATGCCCCTTTCGGATGTAATAATCTTCGATTTTGTTATCTGTAGCTGAATGTACAAGCTATATCTGTAGATCTGTGTTCGGTACAGCTTATTTGTCTCGGTTCTTATTTTACAGAGTGCTAAGTCAGACGCCTATCGAAAGTGGCTCCCCTCGACCCATATTTTACAGAGTTATGCCCCTTTACAGATATATAATTTTTCTATTTCTGTCCTATATGCCTGAATGTAACTTAGTACCAGTATATCTTGATCATCCCACATAGAACTATCTCTTCCCCAATTCACACTACACATGGGTCTCAATCACTTGGGGAAAGCCGAGGGGTTTTGATTAGATCAATCTCATGTTTTTGTTAGGGGGACATGTGCCACGTACGAAAGTGTAGGTCAAGGCCGAATGTCAAGGTCACTGTGACCCCCAAAATCATGAAATTCATAAAAATCATGATTTTTTTGTGTCCATTGATATATTGACGGGAAGATGATGTGTCGTGTACCAAAATTTAGGTCAAGGTCAAAGGTCAAGATCACTGTGACTCCAAAATCAGATATCATTAAGTCACATTTTTTCATATGCCTATCGAAGATGAGGTCATGTAATGCGATGTTGCGTTCTGTCCATCCATCCATTAACATTTGTTGTCCATACGATATCTCTAGTTTCATGGTATGGAATGGTATCAAATACCTTACTCGCATGGCGAAGAGGAGCCATACATCAATTTGTCAAAGGTCACAGTCCCCCAAAACTGAATCATGTTCAGCTGATTATATGTGTTAGATTGGAATATTCAGAGTTCTCTCCCCAACATGTATATGGCATTTGTCCTGTGGAGTCTCCCGTGTTTGAAACAGCTACATTTAGTTAAACTGTTGTGAAATAAAAACCATACTTTTACTAATTTAACGGGGAGAGGGGTCCTTTATGAACTTCATACCTGTTTGTCAACTCAAGAATGTGGTTTACTTCATCCCTTTCTTCTTCCTTCATGAAAAATTCTCTCGTCTGAAAGAAATGCATTTGCAGGAAAACTACTATTTTCTTGTGTTTGACTATTGTCGATTTCAGTGTGGGATATGTGAGCTCTCGGTTCTTGCTCCAAGGTCAACTAGTTTCCAAGAGTTAAGCTCATTTTAGTTTATCATTCAATTTTAGATGTGATATATGTTACATTCTCAGAAGCACAAAATTGTAGACCTTTCTCTGGATTTTGCTAGCTACCAATTGGAATCAAGGCTATTAAACAACCTTGAAATTTGGACCAATATAATTCCAGATATACGGGCGTATATTGAAGCCCCTTGGGCTCTTGTTTACTTGCGCCTTTGAGACTTTCAGGTCTAACCGGTCATTAATTATTTTTTTACATTTTTTTTCTCAATTTTCTACCACTTCTAAAAACGAATCTTCAAGTATGCATACTCTTACTAGCATGTAGCAAATCAAGAGCTCCATAGTAAAGTTGTATGTCAGCCATTGTTGTTGTTGTTGGTTCGGAAATCCCTCCTTTCATCTAGGAGCACCCTCTTACAGAGGTATTTAGAAGCTTGGAGTATTGTCCCGTGCAAGTAACTTATTTACAGTGCATTGACACCACCTGACTGTACATATAGACCCGTCCCTTTTTCTGACCAGTGTGTGCGATATAGCGGTCAATGAAAGACACTCAGGTACTTTATTCCCCAAGTGCCTCCGCTGGCGAAGGTCTAGCGTAGCAACTAGTTCCACCATCAGTCCATTTTACCCTGGACACCGAATCAATCCAGCGCCTTGTGAATAGGCGAGTATATATGCACGGTGGGTAAGAGATTTCCCATACACGTCGATGGAACGCACCATTTTCCAGACACGTGCGGATAAACGGCCACACTAGTACCAAAATCTGCATTAGTCTGGCCGTTTCAAGACCCCCAGTTGGGATTATTGAATGACATATCATGGAAAACGACAGGTAAGATGAGTTTTGTATAGCCTATCAAGTAACTAAGATATTAAGGAAGGATTAAAACATTAAACCTGCTTTTAAAGTGGTCTGGATGATTGTAACGAAGCCACACAAACTGGCAGGTAACACCCATATTAGCTTTCAGCGGTCATATCAAGTCATGAAAACACTGTCAAAATGGTTGACTGAGATATTTGAAACAGCTCATGAAGCTTAATAGCGAGTATTATGAAGGTACTGTTTATTGTGATATCGATTGATAATAATTAAACGCTTATAAGCGCGTCTTGTGCAAACAAATCGCAGTGGTCAGTAGTATTGTTAGGTGAAAAAAGGTCGTATTGACCTCTTTGCACTTAAACTTGAGGCGTTGGAAAGGGACCTCTGCCAGAGTTTGGCCGCCATCTTGAATTTGGTAAAAAACGTTACCAATGTGGCAGCGGCTTATTCTGTTGAATTCTGATACAAGGTGACGTGACATTTGTATTCCTCCGCGGTGATGCGGTCTGGCGGTGATGCGGTCTGCCTCCGCAGAGAAAAAGTAGTCCTACGCGACAAAATGCATGGAATGCATGTATGGACCCTGGGATGTACTGACTTTGAACATTGGGGAGCGTATTTAAAACCATATTGACCTCGGGGAAGTACGGAGCGTTGACCTTTGACCTTTGCGTGGACGCGTACCGTTCAGTATATTGATCTTGGTGGGGGAGTGCTATTAGGGTTCAAGTGATCGGGCTGTGGGGCCGAATGACGCCTCTGGGTGGGGAGGAAAACAGTCCGCGAGAAAAAATAGTGCGGCGAACCAATGGTGCGGGTCTGTATTTAATCCATTTAAACATTTAAAACTTTAATACATGTAAAATGGGCTTACCTTGAAGTGTCCAAGTTTTATAATTGGCTGGGTGTCCGTCCTATAGTGTCTGTACATATTGGATTGCATCAGCGTTGGCTGGATGCCAACATCCGGGTTCCGTTGGCACCCATCCAATTGGCTGGGTGCCAAGTTTTATATGGGTCGGGTATTGGCCTGGTGCCAACATCCGGGTACTGTTGGCATGCACCCAATTGGCTCAGTGCCAAGTTTTTCGTGCAAAAATTATCCAGCTTATTGTTGGACACTTATATGGATGAACTAAAGCCGTACATTCGAGCGATACGCATGGAACAATGTGCCGGATGTCAATATAAATCACTCAGTCAAATCGAGCATGAATGTGTGAGACTGTTTTTAACAGAGGAGATTTTGAAAGAAGCCATACAGGATAGTAATGAAATACAAATCTTGGAGAGGTTTCAAACCCAATGCCCAGCTAGAATTCCACGCTTTCCTCTCACAACACAGCTCAGATAAGCAGAAGGGTCATTTCCAAAAACGGTTGCTCGATAAATATTTACAATTCTGAGCTATAATAGACACTCAGAGAGAGAGATATTTCCGTGTTGGCCGTTTGTTTACGTTTTATATCCGAGTCACTAGGCCAAATGTTGCGATGTCGCAACAATTCTCGCAACAATGACTTACATTGTTTACATTTGTATACATTGATCGGCTAGCGAAAACACGCTACCGTAAATCAATTATATTAGACAGGTCCCAGCCAAGAAAAAACTAACATTTTTTCCGGTCAAAGTTTTCTGTGGTTCCGTCATCCTTGACTTATGCCTTTTCAATTTAGCTGAGGGGCCACCCTGGATTTGGCCTCAAATCCAATATGGCGGCCAAAATACCCATAGAAGCTCACAATTTCCTGCTCGAAAATCAATTTTCTAACCACAAACTAGGTTTTTTTTCTAGTCCTACGTAGGGTATGAAGAATTAGTTAATTTTGGAATTATTTGTAATTGGTCTGAAAATTCAATATGGCCGCCAAAATCCAAAATGGCGGCCAATGTCCATTGAATCACATTTTCCAGCCCTAATATGTGGAGATGGACCATCCTTGGACCGAATGCGTCCTGTGGGGTGTCCTCTTGTAGCTCTCGGGGGTGTAGACCCCGATTTGAGGTATATCCATGTCCTCTGTGATGTCATCGGTGACGTCATCAGTACGAATAGTAGCGAAAGCGGGCATTTTGGGGGTGCGTTGGGGTGTGTTTGGGGAAAAGATGGACCATCCTTGGTCCGAATGTGTCGTGTGGTGTGTCATGTTGTAGCTCTCGGGGTGTAGACCGCGATTTTAGGTTTTTCCATGTCATCTGTGACGTCATCGGTGACGTCATCAGTACGAGTAGTAGAGAAACCGGGAGTTTCGGAGGTGCTATGGGGTGCGTTTGGAGTAGATGACGGCCTTTTCCATCCAGCTACCTGATAGTTACTCGTGAGTGTGAGTGTATGCGCGCGCGTGTGTGAGTGAGTGAGTGAGTGAGTGAGGCGTGCACAACGCCCTTGAGGCGTCTCCAACGCCCGTCAACGCATGGACGCACTCACGACGGTGAGTGAGTGAGTGGGATCCGACTGGACTAATGTATCGTCTGTTTTCATCATTTTGCGCATGCGCAGTCTGGCCGTAGTATAGAAAGCACGCATTTTGGGGATTCGGTTTGTTGAGTGATTGAGGGACCTTCCCTGGTCAAATGGACCGTGTGAGGTATCAGTGTGAAGCTCTCGTGGGTCAGACTGCCTTGTTTTCATTGCAAGTCGCGCCAATCTGAACATGCGCAGTTGTGGTGTAGTAAGTAAAGTGGTCATTTTGGGAGGTGCGTGGGGGTCTGTTGAGTGATGAGGGATTATTCTTGGTCCGAATGCCTCGTGTGATGTGTCAAAGTGAAGCTTTCGTGGTGCAGACCATGACTTGAGGGGTGTCCCTGTCATCTGTGACGTCATTCTTGACGTAATCAGTAGGAGTAGTAGCCAAAGTGGGAACTTTTGGGGTGTGAAGTAAGGTGTTTAGGGTAGAGAGGGACCCATGTTTGGTCCAAATGGCCAGGTTGGGGTGTCCTAGTGAAGCTTTCGTGGGGTAGAGTCAGGCTGGCTTGTTTTTTATTGAAAGTCGCGCCAATCTGAACATGCGCAGTTGTGGTGTAGTAAGTAAAGTGGTCATTCTGGAGGTGCGTGGGCATGTGTTTGAGCGATTGAGGGATCATTCTTGTGTCAAAGCAAAGCTTTCATGGTGTGGACCACGACTTGAGGGATATGCGAATCATCTGTGGCATCATTGCTGACGTCCTCAGTAGGAGTTGTAGCCAAAGTGGATATTTTGGGGGTGTGAAGGACGGTGTTTGGGGTAGAAATGGACCATCCGTTGTCCGAATGCGTCGTGTGACGTGTCATCTTGTAGCAACACCCACAAACGACAAGCTCAGTGCTTAATGCCCTGGTGAATTAGCCCTGAAACCCTGCGCGCCTATACGTAGCTCTACGGGTGTAGTCCGTGATAAGTACTATTCTGATTGGTTAGTCCAAAAGTAAAGCAACAACAACAACATCAAAGATTACAGGTCAATCTTTTATTATCCCCTCCATCATAGCACATCCACGCTAAGGAAATCGCTATGGGTGTGTTTACAATTTACTTATGCTATTGTCCGTGTATTCAGAAGTTCATTGTTCTGATCTCAGAATGATGAGGGACACGAGTTAATCCCTATATGTACCGACACCACCACACACCACTATTACCACCACCACACACCAGTTCTACCACCATCACACACTAGCACAGATCACCAGCACCACCACCGGGCGTTAACACCCGTCAACGCCCGGTGGTGGTGGTAGCTCCCATGGGGCAGAGCTCTTGGATCGGAGCTCTTGGAGCTCAAAGCTTGTGGAGCTCAGACCTCGGAAGTGACGTCATCGCACACATGTGCGCGTACCTGTGGTGCACTCTGTACCCTATAGCCATTAGGGTATAGGGTACACCATGGTGCGGGCGCAGTGCAGTGTGTGGTTGTGTCTGTACATATAGGGATTAACTCGTGTCCCTCATCATTCTGAGATCAGAACAATGGACTTCTGAATACACGGACAATAGCATAAGTGAATTGTAAACACACCCATGGTGGTTCCGTTAGCGCGGATGTGCTTTGATGGAGGGGATAATAAAAGGATTGAGCTGTAATCGTTGATGTTGTTGTTGTTGTTGTTGTTGCTCTACTTTTGGACTAACCAATCAGAATAGTACTTATGACGGACTACACCCTTAGAGCTATGTATAGGTGTGCATGGCTTCAGGGCGTTGAAGCATTGAGCTTGTCGTTGGTGGGTGTTGCTACAAGATGACATCTCACACGACGCATTCGGACCACGGATTTCTACCCCAACCACCTTCCTTGACACCCCAAAGATATCCACTTTGGCTACAAATCCTACTGAGGACGTCAGCAATGACGTCACAGATGACCCGCGTATCCCTCAAGTCGTGGTCCACACCATGAAAACTTTGCTTTGACACCTCACACGATGCATTCGGACCAAGAATGGTCCCTCAATCGCTCAAACACATCCCCACGCACCTCCAGAATGACCACTTTACTTACTTCACCACAACTGCGCATGTTCAGATTGGCGGGACTTTCAATAAAAAACACATGCCAGTCTGACTCTACCCCACGAAAGCTTCACTAGGACACCCCAACCGGGCCATTTGGACCAAACATGGTCCGTCTCTACCCCAAACACCTTACTTCACACCCCCAAAATTCCCACTTTGGTTACTACTCCTTCTGATGACGTCAAGAATGACGTCACAGATAACAGGGACACCCCTCAAATCATGATCTACACCACGAAAGCTTCACTTTGACACCTCACACGAGGCATTCGGACAAAGAATGGTCCCTCATCACTCAACAAACCCCCACACACCTCCCAAAATGACCACTTTACTTACTACACCCCAACTGCGCATGCGCAGATTGGCGTGACTTCCAATGAAAACAAACCAGTCTGACCCACGAGAGCTTCACACTGATACCCCACACGGTCAGTTTGACCATTCGGATCCCACTCACTCCCTCACTCACTCACCGTCGTTAGTGCGTCCATGCGTTAAGACGGGCGTTGGGGACGCCTCAAGGGCGTTGTGCACGCCTCACTCACTCACCCACACTCACTCACTCACTCACTCACACACACACACGCGCGCATACACTCACAGGTAACTGGATGGAAAAAAGGCCGTCATCTACTCCAAACGCACTCCATTGCACCTCCGAAATGCTCACTTTCACTACTACTCGTACTGATGACGTCACCGATGATGTCAGAGATGACATGGAAAAACCTCAAGTCGTGGTCTACACTCCGAGAGCTACAACATGACACCCCACACGACACATTCGGACCAAGAATGGTCCATCTTTACCCCAAACACGCCCCCACGCACCCCCAAAATGCCCGCTTTCGCTACTACTCCTACTGATGACATCACAGATGACATGGATATCCCTCAAATCGGCATCTACACCCCGGGAGCTACAAGATGACACCCCACCGGGCGCATTCGGACCAAGGATGGCCGATCTCCACATATTAGGACAGGAAAATGTGTGATTCAATGGACATTGGCCGCCATTTTGGATTTTGGCGGCCATATTAAATTTTCAGACCAAGTACAAATCATTCAAAAATTAACTAATTATCCATACTCTACGTAGGACTAGAAAAAAACATAGTTTGTGGTTAGAAAATTGATTTTCGAGCAGGAAATTGTGAGCTTCTATGGGTATTGGCGCCCATTTTGGATTTTGGCCGCCATATTGGATTTGAGGCCAAATCCAGGGTGGCCCCTCAGCTAAATTGAAAGGGCATAAGTCAAGGATGACGGAACCACTGAGAAAACTTTGACCGGAAAAAATGTTAGTTTTTTCTTGGCTTGGCTGTCTATATATTTATAATTCCCCGACGTGAAACTAAATTCCTGCAGGAATTATATTATTTAAGAGATTACTGAGTATAGGAAAAACAAATTGTTCATTCTTCCGTGTTGATGTTGTTGTTAAATAAAAATATTATAAATTCATAGGGTGTGTGTACGTGTTGCAATACAGGACAGTAATGAAATACAAATCTTGGAGGTATTTCAAACCCGATGTCCAGCTAGAATTCCACTCCCCCATATGGACGCTTTCCACACAGTTCAGATAAACAGAAAGGACATTTCCAAAAACGCTTGTTCGATAAATATTTACAAACCTGAACTATTATAGATACTTAGAGAGAAATATTACTGCGTGATAAACTTTGTTTATGTTTTTGATATATCCAAGTCACTAGGCCAAATGTTGCGATGTTGCAACATTTTAACGCGATTGCAACAATTGTGTTAAAATGTTGCAACATCGCAACATTTGGCCTAGTGACTTGGATATATCAAAAACATAAACAAAGTTTATCACGCAGTAATATTTCTCTCTAAGTATCTATAATAGTTATTTCTTTATTTGATGACAACTTCTGGCTGGGATAATGACAGATTGAAGCGTTATCGAGACGACGATGGATACAAACTACACGCAATTACCCCCGCTCTGGTCCAGGCCGGAGACGTGTGTTCTCCGGCCCGGTCCGCACCCGCTGGACATCCGACTTTTTCACCGCACACTCCGGACCGGAGTCGGCGGAGAATGGACGGAGAACAACCGTTCGGAGACAATTGGGTGATGTACATGACCGGAGAATGAACTATTAGGTCAAATATTCGTAGACATTGTTTCGCAATTTTCATTTTTGCCGAGCGAGAATCACGGCTGAAATCTCATTATGACGATATTATCGTTCATTTTTTTTATTGCATTCGAATACTATTGTATACCAACCCCACATCATTTCTCAGTCTTCTTTTTATCAATGTTATCGGTTATTTTCTCATTATTTCTCATTTCTCTTCTCGTCGTCTGGCGTTCGTTTCTTTCCGGCGAAACCCGAGACAGCTGTTCATCACGTGATCACAACAACAGTCTGATAATTTCTCCTCGTGGTTGAATAAACCCACAAGTTCATGATCGTTCCCGTTATTTTTTTGGGCAACCAAAAGTGACCAGGAACCTGGTGGATTTATCCATCAAACCATGCTTCTCTGGAATTACGAAAGCAGTACAAAACTAAAGGCAAGATTGACGGTGCAATATTTTTCCAGTTGAGTGCCTTTGGCATAAATGTAACTTTAGTTTACCAATAACTGACAGTTCCATAAATAATAGGTTTAGTCTTTAGTTGAACAATACAAAAGAACACAGCGTTTTAACAAGGATGCACTTCGTCACCACCCGCAGAATATTTTATGACTCTTATAACATTAATAAGCCTAAAATTTGAAAAGCGAGGTTTGTCAATATGGCAATCTTACAAAATAAATATTGTACCGTCGTGCTATAAGAAGTTTCCTCACACAAAAAAAATCCAGTCCAACTTATCTTGCAAACATTTATTTGTTTTTCAGAGAGGGTTCACAAGTAATCACGGTATATATACTATTGACAAACATGGTACCGGTACTTGGTTTTAGCTCCATTTTTAATAATGACAATACATGGGAAATGATAACCAAAAATTATTCTTATCCCCGCTTGTTTAAAAAAACACACTATAACTATATAGTTATGATTATGAAGCATCTTTGATATGTACTACTAACATGCTTGAATGTATGATGTACGCTTACTTCAAATTAAATTTAAATGAGACTGAACAATGGCATGGATCCGATATGCTCAGAAATTCGAAGATCATCAAACAGAGAATTTTAATAACATACATGCATACATCTCGGTCTGTGATATGTAGTGATTCAAGAAGTTATCGAACAATTTAAATTACCGGTATGCTACTTAGAATAAGACAAGAGTAATAGTATGCTACATGTACTTAAAACAAAATAATTCATCATAAGAAATTCGTTGAAACGGCTAATTACCGGTAGTAGAAATGCTGATTTGATTGATTGAAAGCATACTGTAGATTTAATTCTTTTCAAGATAGAGCTCGTATCACACAATCTAAGTACTGTAGCACTGGTACACAACAAAGTGGGGGAGTAAAAACTGTTGGAAATTTGGGATTCAAAAGGTAGTTGCAATCCTCGATATAGCAATCTATGTTGAAAATATTAATCTACACAAGGTTCAAGGTTCAAAGTTTATTTGCACAACTAATAAGCCGTTAAGGCCAAAGGCAAAAAGAACACAGCATTTATAAGAGACAATAAAGTACAAGCATTTAAATATGCGAGAACCTACATGTATATATAAACGTGATAGGCTGCATCCCACCGGATATTGATTGACCAATAGTAATACCATAAGTCCATAAAAACTTTTATGAACTTCTGGTAATACCTGTACTATTGTATATCTATAATATGAAATATTGCTGCTCATGTGTAATGACTAAAGGATTCATAGGTATATTTTGCAACTGCGTTCAAAATAACTTGGTTAGTATTACACATTAAATCTACAAATACTGAATTGATATCGCTGTCTAGTAGGCTAGGAGCTCTGGAATTTACCACTGAAAATAATCTGACACGTCTATCCCTATGAAATATACATTCTAATAAGAAATGCGATTCGGTTTCGATCACCCCACAGTGGGTGCATAGACGTTCGTCTCTAGTTGTGCCCTTTTTAAATCTGCCACGCTCAATATGGAGCGGATGGGCACTGATTCGCAGCTTAAATAAAGCCGACCGATGATTTTTGTTGGGAATATTCAAGATACTACCACCTTCTGACATGTACAAAGCAACTGGTCATCTCGAGGATGGTCTATCCCGGCTTGCAGATATGCGTACCGGTAGTGATGCTTCAATGAGAGGTCCGGATATCCTACCATACCTGGTTTAGGTATAGCTGCCTCATGCTCCAGTGACTCCGTAACCAGGTTTGCTTAAGAGGAGTCTTCACAGTTCTCCCATGCTGATACTTAGGAAGCACATAATTTGCCATCCTTATATTAGAATATTTCCAAGTAAATTACCATAACTTCTTATTTATAAAGTATATTTGACTGCTATTTCTATGGGGAAGCTGTGAGAATTACAACCAAAAGCCACCCAAGCAGAGCATGTGAAATTACTGAAGCGTGAACTGGACTAAATTGTAGGATAACGAGACCTGTCAATTGCGAGCAGGTCAAGCTCAGCATATGTAATACAACTTCAGAAATCTTGGTTATAATCTTTTAATCAAAAGGTTTATAATTCAGTTTTATTTTATGATTTCACCTAAAATAGGCCAATGTCAGTCATCTTCGTTAGGGTTATCGTGAATAAGCAAAAACATTGCTTGTGTAAATTTGAGAAAGCCGGCAGCTCTAATCTTCAAACATGTCAAAGACACATAGTGCTATAGTGCTAAAGCATTTGACCATGAAAAATGAGTCGAGATTAATCATCTTTGATATAGATCTGGTTCACCACCAAGCTGCAGTGTGTGTTATGAATTTGAAGAGCCGGACTTTAATCCTTCAAAGATATTGCGCAAACATTAAATCTACATTCACTGTAAATTAGACTTCGAAAAAAGGTCACCAACACATGAGGTAACCAACACATGTTAAGATTCATCATCAATTTGGTATTGAAAGAAAATGTACTAGCACACACAAGTCACAAACTAGGAGAAAAAGACATGTTTGATCTTGTTACAGTGTACAGTATGTGTATTAGTGATAAAATAAAATAATTTATTATTTATATAACAGTGAAATCCTTATATTTTCTTCACTCTTAAAAGTGATATTTTCATTGCAGTTAGATAACACTTTTGCAGTTAGATAACACTTTTGTTATCTAACTGCTGAGTACATGTGAACTCTGACATGACAGTGACGTTGCCGGAACTACTTCTTTCACTACGGTACTTTCATTCCGAGAATGCTTGCCAACAATTCATAACCCTTCAAAACTTCGTCATGGAATGAATATATATACAGATCATTTCATATAAAATTCAATATATCTTTTTATTTAAGTGTTAGCTAACATATCCACGCAGCGCTGGTACGATCTATAAAATACTTTGAGTGATCGGCCTCAATCGTCGGTCGATCTGTCTCAATATTTGGGCGAAGTTTTTTCCACTGGTCTTGGACGATTTGACCTTGGACGATATGACCTGATATCGTGATGCCAGGTCTATTTTTAGACTTTCGCAGTAAGTGAACTTTTAGGCTCCTTCGACATAAAACAACAGTTGTTACGTCAACCAAGAATGCACAATTAATACTGGTATGAGTAGAAATAAAGTTACTAACCACCTTGGGTCCTTATAGACTTTCGCAAAGATGATGCAGAAAAGCGTGAAACCCGCAAACTGCGATGGGCTGGTTTTCTGCATGTTCAGTAGGAAAACGCTTCAGTTACGTTCGAGCCCAAAGATATACAAACAAGCTAAAAGGGGATAGCTCTAAAGTTGATTTCTCATATGCTGCATAGCGGTTTCCACATACAGTTACCCAGACGGAGAGCTTGAAGTTGCAGTTTGTCTAGCTACAACATGTAACCTAGTGATGACGTTTATATTGACCTTATATTGACAATATAAGGTCAATATAAACGTCATCACTAGGTTACATGTTGTAGCTACAGTTTGTCGTGTTTATCCGACCATGCGTGTTCGGCACAGTCGCGAGTCGAGTCAGCAGTGTTGTGCATGCCCGTTCTTCCGGTTTCACTTCAGGCAATTCAACTGAACCGAGATGTAGACAACTATCAACAGGCCCACGTGTCACTGTCCTTCGTGAGAACTTGCTTTCCTTTCACTGTCGGGTAAACTGAAAGTCTGTAAACTCTTCTAAATTCAAGAAGATTTTTTCTTCTCGCTTCGATCGCGATCTTTCGCCGCTTGATTGACAGTTGCACGTGACTTCAGACGGGACTCTTCCATTCCCATTGGCTAATGTCTTTGTATTTCTCCGCGGCATAAACAAAATAAAATCCGACCTAATTTGTGTTAGAAAATTACTTCAAAAGACAGCCCACGGTGTCTAATATTACAAAATTGATAAAAAAATAATGTTCTATAAATAATAAATAGAATATTGCACTGTTGAGTTTGAATAGCATAAATATTTGTTCTCGTGAAAGGTGGAAGGATAACCCACTCGACGCTTCGCGTCTCGTGGGTTATCCTTCCACCTTTCACTCGAACAAATATTTATGCTATTCAAACTCAACAGTGCAATATCCTCTATTTATGAAAGTGAGAGAAATAAATTTGAGGAAAACCAGGAAAAATGCTATTTTTCAGGTAGATCCCCATGACAGCCATTTATAATTCACCCATGACCATGAATGATGTTTTGTTCCATCGTCATTAATACAGGGATAAAGAAAATGTCAAAGTTGAATTAAGCTTGCTGGAGTCCCAAGTGTAAAATCCCTGATAAGAGAAACTGAATACGGCCTTCCTTCCATTACATTCTCAATCTTTACCAGTATAAAGTCAGTTTCAGGTTTCTCGAGGTAAAATGTTAGGTTTGACCAGATCTCTGTTTTTACCATAACCTACATACATGCATATACACTGGTCCCTCAGTTCATTATAAGGCTGGTTTCAGTATAGCATGGTCCCCCAGTGTAGAGATGTTATGCTGTTGACTCTATAGTGCGGTCAATATTTTGTTTCCCAACTTCAGCATTATAATGAGGGGCAAGTGTATATTTAAAGTTTAAAATTTTCTTTTACTGATTGAAGTTAAATTTTATTATATTTTAGGGAAAGAATTGACTTGGTAAGGATCGGGCCAGCAATTGAGGCACTATATGTGACTTTTCCCTTTTTATTTCTATTTGTTACTGCAATTTAAAAAATAAAAAAGTTCAGTTGAACCCAAGATATGTCCTTAAACATCCACAGTAGACAACACCATGGCTAAACCCCCGAAAATGAGAGAATAACCCAGGAGATAAATATGTTGTTGTTAAATAAAAATATTATAAATTCATAGGGTGTGTGTACGTGTTGCAATACAGGACAGTAATGAAATACAAATCTTGGAGGTATTTCAAACCCGATGTCCAGCTAGACTTCCACTCCCCCATATGGACGCTTTCCACACAGTTCAGATAAACAGAAAGGACATTTCCAAAAACGCTTATTCGATAAATATTTACAAACCTGAACTATTATAGATACTTAGAGAGAAATATTACTGCGTGATAAACTTTGTTTATGTTTTTGATATATCCAAGTCACTAGGCCAAATGTTGCGATGTTGCAACATTTTAACACAATTGTTGCAATCGCGTTAAAATGTTGTGATGTCGCGACATTTTAACACAATTGTTGCAACACTAGGTTACATTGTATACATTTGTTGCTCTTCTACCACGCTACCGTAAATCAATTACATATTTATAATCGCCCGGCGTGCATGTAAATGCCTGTAGGAATTATCAGATCGATATTACCGAGAATAGAAAAAAATGTTCATTCTTCTGTGTTGTTAAAATAAAAATATCATAAATTCATATGGTGTGTGTGGTTTTTTTTTATGTATAGGGAATTTAAAACAAAATAATTCATCATAAGAAATTCGTTGAAACGGCTAATTACCGGTAGTGGAAATGCTGATTTGATTGATTGAAAGCATACTGTAGATTTAATTCTTTTCAAGATAGAGCTCGTATCACACAATCTAAGTACTGTAGTACTGTAGCACTGGTACACAACAAAGTGGGGGAGTAAAAACTGTTGGAAATTTGGGATTCAAAAGGTAGTTGCAATCCTCGATATAGCAATCTATGTTGAAAATATTAATCTACACAAGGTTCAAGGTTCAAAGTTTATTTGCACAACTAATAAGCCGTTAAGCCCAAAGGCAAAAAGAACACAGCATTTATAAGAGACAATAAAGTACAAGCATTTAAATATGCGAGAACCTATACATGTATATATAAACGTGATAGGCTGCATCCCACCGGATATTGATTGACCAATAGTAATACCAGAAGTCCATAAAAACTTTTATGAACTTCTGGTAATACCTGTACTATTGTATATCTATAATATGAAATATTGCTGCTCATGTGTAATGACTAAAGGATTCATAGGTATATTTTGCAACTGCGTTCAAAATAACTTGGTTAGTATTACACATTAAATCTACAAATACTGAATTGATATCGCTGTCTAGTAGGCTAGGAGCTCTGGAATTTACCACTGAAAATAATCTGACACGTCTTATCCCTATGAAATATACATTCTAATAAGAAATGCGATTCGGTTTCGATCACCCCACAGTGGGTGCATAGACGTTCGTCTCTAGTTGTGCCCTTTTTATACGCCCGCCCAAAAGGCGGTCGTATTATGGGATGGCGGATTCCGTCCGTCTGTCCGTCTGTCCGTCTGTCCGGTTCTCGTGTCCGGTCTATATCTGGGACAGTTTTCTATCCACAGCTCCAATTTTTGGTGAGTGGATACCCTACGGGGAGACGATGTGTCGCATACCAAAATGAAGGTCGAGGTCACAGGTCAAAGGTCACTGGCATAAAAAACAGGAAATCACTGAAGTGTTCGTGTCCGGTCTATATCTGTGAACGTTTTCTATCCACAGTTGCAATTTTTTGTAAGTGGATATGCCAGGTAGAGACGATGTGTCGCGTACCAAAATTAAGGTCGAGGTCAGAGGTCAAAGGTCATTGTTGTCAAAAATCAGGAAATCATTGATCGTTGACAGTTTTCTATCTACAGTTCTAATTTTTGGTGAGTGGATGTCCTAGGGGGGAGCGATGTGTTGCATATTAAATGTAGGTCAAGGTCAGAGGTCAAAGGTCAGTGTGATAGAAAAATCAGGAAATCGTTAACTTATTTTTTGTGAGTGGATTCAATAGGCGGAAATGAAGTGATGCATACCAAAATTAGGTCAAGGTCAAAGGTCACTGACCCCAAAATTAGGAAATTATTAAAAATAACATTTTTTGTGTCAGTAGATACATTAAGGACACACTATGTGTCACATACCAAAATGTAGGTCAAGGTCAAAGGTCAAGGTCACTGACCCCAAAATCGTGAAATTGTTAAAAATCATGATTTTTTGTGTCCATTGAGAAATTGAGGGGAGACGGTTTGTCATGTACCAAAATTTAGGCCAAGGTCAAGGTCACTGTGACCCCAAAATCAAGAAATCATTAAAAGTCACATTTTCATATGCCTGTCGAAGACGAGGTCATGTAATGCGATGTTGCGTTCTGTCCATTCATCCATTAACATTTGTTGTCCATGCGATAGCTCTAGTTTCCAGGTATGGATTGGTACCAAACTTTGAGTATACCTTACTCGCATGGCAAAGTGGAACCATACATATGAGATCAATTTGTCAAAGTTCTAGGTCGCAGTCCCCCAAAACTGAATCGAGCTTAGCTGACTAAATGTGTTGGAATATTGTTGGAATATTCAAAAGTCTTTCCCCTGCATTTATATGATATTGTCCTGTGGAGTTGTCTCCCATGTTTGAAACGCTTCATTTAGTTAAACTGTTGTGAAATAAAAACCATACATCTACTAATTTAACGGGGAAAGGAGTCCTTTATGAACTTCACACCTGTTTATTAACTCAAGAACAAAGGTTTACTTCATCACTTTCTTCTTCCTTCTTGAAAAATTCTCTCGTCTGAAAGGAATCCATTTGCAGGAAAACTACTATTTTCTTGTGTTTGACTATTGTCGATTTCAGTGTGGGATATGTGAGCTCTCAGCTTTTGCTTCAAGGTCAACCAGTTACCAAGAGTTAAGCTCATTTTAGTTTATCATTCAATGTAAGATGTGATATATGTTACATTCTCATAAGCAAAAAATTGTAGACCTTTCTCTGGATTGCTAGATCAATTGGAATCAAGGCTATTAAACAACCTTGAAATTGGAACCAATGTAATCCCAGATATACGGGCGTATATTGAAGCCCCTTGGGCTCTTGTTAAATCTGCCACGCTCAATATGGAGCGGATGGGCACTGATTCGCAGCTTAAATAAAGCCGACCGATGATTTTTGTTGGGAATATTCAAGATACTACCACCTTCTGACATGTACAAAGCAACTGGTCATCTCGAGGATGGTCTAGGTAGACGCAGCAATACCCCGGCTTGCAGATATGCGTACCGGTAGTGATGCTTCAATGAGAGGTCCGGATATCCTATACCATACCTGGTTTAGGTATAGCTGCCTCATGCTCCAGTGACTCCGTAACCAGGTTTGCTTAAGAGGAGTCTTCACAGTTCTCCAATGCTTATACTTAGGAAGCACATAATTTGCCATCCTTATATTAGAATATTTCCAAGTAAATTACCATAACTTCTTATTTATAAAGTATATTTGACTGCTATTTCTATGGGGAAGCTGTGAGAATTACAACCAAAAGCCACCCAAGCAGAGCATGTGAAATTACTGAAGCGTGAACTGGACTAAATTGTAGGATAACGAGACCTGTCAATTGCGAGCAGGTCAAGCTCAGCATATGTAATACAACTTCAGAAATCTTGGTTATAATCTTTTAATCAAAAGGTTTATAATTCAGTTTTATTTTATGATTTCACCTAAAATAGGCCAATGTCAGTCATCTTCGTTAGGGTTATCGTGAATAAGCAAAAACATTGCTTGTGTAAATCTTCAAACATGTCAAAGACACATAGTGCTATAGTGCTAAAGCATTTGACCATGAAAAATGAGTCGAGATTAATCATCTTTGATATAGATCTGGTTCACCACCAAGCTGCAGTATGTGTTATGAATTTGAAGAGCCGGACTTTAATCCTTCAAAGATATTGCGCTAACATTAAATCTACATTCACTGTAAATTAGACTTCGAGAAAAGGTCACCAACACATGAGGTAACCAACACATGTTAAGATTCATCATCAATTTGGTATTGAAAGAAAATGTACTAGCACACACAAGTCACAAACTAGGAGAAAAAGACATGTTTGATCTTGTTACAGTGTACAGTATGTGTATTAGTGATGGAATAAAATAATGTATGAAAGTGAGAGAAATAAATTTGAGGAAAACCAGGAAAAATGCTATTTTTCAGGTAGATCCCCATGACAGCCATTTATAATTCACCCATGACCATGAATGATGTTTTGTTCCATCGTCATTAATACAGGGATAAAGAAAATGTCAAAGTTGAATTAAGCTTGCTGGAGTCCTTCTAAGTGTAAAATCCCTGATAAGAGAAACTGAATACGGCCTTCCTTCCATTACATTCTCAATCTTTACCAGTATAAAGGCAGTTTCAGGTTTCTCGAGGTAAAATGTTAGGTTTGACCAGATCTCTGTTTTTACCATAACCTACATACATGCATATACACTGGTCCCTCACTATAACACAGTTCATTATAAGGCTGGTTTCAGTATAGCATGGTCACTGACATGTCCCCCAGTGTAGAGATGTTATGCTGTTGACTCTATAGTGCGGTCAATATTTTGTTTCCCAACTTCAGCATTATAATGAGGGGCAAGTGTATATTTAAAGTTTAAAATTTTCTTTTACTGATTGAAGTTAAATTTTATTATATTTTAGGGAAAGAATTGACTTGGTAAGGATCGGGCCAGCAATTGAGACATTATATGTGACTTTTCCCTTTTTATTTCTATTTGTACTGCAATTTAAAAAATAAAAAAGTTCAGTTGAACCCAAGATATGTCCTTAAACATCCACAGTAGACAACACCATGGCTAAACCCCCGAAAATGAGAGAATAACCCAGGAGATAAATATGTTGTTGTTAAATAAAAATATTATAAATTCATAGGGTGTGTGTATACGTGTTGCAATACAGGACAGTAATGAAATACAAATCTTGGAGGTATTTCAAACCCGATGTCCAGCTAGACTTCCACTCCCCCATATGGACGCTTTCCACACAGTTCAGATAAACAGAAAGGACATTTCCAAAAACGCTTGTTCGATAAATATTTACAAACCTGAACTATTATAGATACTTAGAGAGAAATATTACTGCGTGATAAACTTTGTTTATGTTTTTGATATATCCAAGTCACTAGGCCAAATGTTGCGATGTTGCAACATTTTAACACAATTGTTGCAATCGCGTTAAAATGTTGTGATGTCGCGACATTTTAACACAATTGTTGCAACACTAGGTTACATTGTATACATTTGTTGCTCTTCTACCACGCTACCGTAAATCAATTACATATTTATAATCGCCCGGCGTGCATGTAAATGCCTGTAGGAATTATCAGATCGATATTACCGAGAATAGAAAAAAATGTTCATTCTTCTGTGTTGTTAAAATAAAAATATCATAAATTCATATGGTGTGTGTGTTGTTTTTTTTATGTATAGGGAAATGCAGAGGGTCATTCTGGTGTTTTGAATTGAATTGTGCATTGATAGTTCTCTTTCGGTAGAATTGGCAGCACTGAAAAGTGCTTTTGAGAAAAAAAATGTCCGGGAAAAACGCCTCACGGTCGAAATATTCTTTTCACTCCAGCAATATGAGTCCGACAGACGGGGCATCGGAGCAAAATATGCTGTTCCTCGTCGTCGTTCTCAGCACATCGGCAAGTCCCGGCATTGCAAATAAAACTACACAAGCATATTCCACAAATGGCTAAATGTCCGCATGGAAAAAACACATAAACTGCCTCGATGGCCTGGCAAATGGTGCAGTTGCTCTTCTCGCGTTCGGCGTCTAGTTGCCGGCGAAGTGCGCCTTTTTCCCGCTCTAATTCTTGAATTCTGTTTTCTTGAGATTGTTGAGACGGCCCCGACAGAGTTTTAGGGAGGGGGGGGGGGTCAGATTTGACCCCAGCTCATGCTGGCAACATGGCAGATGTAGAATTCGAGAAACTTACGGTGGACGAACTAAAAAAGTACTTACATGACAGAGGAGTGACTACTTCTGACTACAGAAAAGCTGACTTGGTTCGCTTATCGAAAGACGCGTTCAAACTCAATCTACCTGTCATCCAGACGCTCGATGATTTCGTGGCAAAGAGTACAGAGAGGCGCACCGTAACTGCAGGAGGAAGGACAGTTGTTATTCCCTACCCAACTGACGATGAGTGGTCTAACGATCTCCGGCAAATGCCCCCTGTGAATTTACCAGACATATTTCTTTATTTGATGACAACTTGTGGCTGGGATAATGAGAGATTGAAGCGTTATCGAGACGACGATGGATACAAACTACACGCAATTTCCCCCGCTCTGGTCCAGGCCGGAGACGTGTGTTCTCCGGCCCGGTCCGCACCCGCTGGACGTCCGACTTTTTCACCGCACACTCCGGACCGGAGTCGGCGGAGAATGGACGGAGAACAACCGATCGGAGACAATTGGGTGATGTACATGACCGGAGAATGAGCTATTAGGTCAAATATTCGTAGACATTGTTTCGCAATTTTCATTTTTGCCGAGCGAGAATCACGGCTGAAATCTCATTATGACGATATTATCGTTCATTTTTCTGTTATTGCATTCGAATACTATTGTATACCAACCCCACATCATTTCTCAGTCTTCTTTTTATCAATGTTATCGGTTATTTTCTCATTATTTCTCATTTCTCTTCTCGTCGTCTGGCGTTCGTTTCTTTCCGGCGAAACCCGAGACAGCTGTTCATCACGTGATCACAACAACAACAACAGTCTGATAATTTCTCCTCGTGGTTGAATAAACCCACAAGTTCATGATCGTTCCCGTTATTTTTTTGGGCAACCAAAAGTGACCAGGAACTTGGTGGATTTATCCATCAAACCATGCTTCTCTGGAATTACGAAAGCAGTACAAAACTAAAGGCAAGATTGACGGTGCAATATTTTTTCAGTTGAGTGCCTTTGGCATAAATGTAACTTTAGTTTACCAATAACTGACAGTTCCATAAATAATAGGTTTAGTCTTTAGTTGAACAATACAAAAGAACACAGCGTTTTAACAAGGATGCACTTCGTCACCACCCGCAGAATATTTTATGACTCTTATAACATTAATAAGCCTAAAATTTGAAAAGCGAGGTTTGTCAATATGGCAATCTTACAAAATAAATATTGTACCGTCGTGCTATAAGAAGTTTCCTCACACAAAAAAAATCCAGTCCAACTTATCTTGCAAACATTTATTTGTTTTTCAGAGAGGGTTCACAAGTAATCACGGTATATATACTATTGACAAACATGGTACCGGTACTTGGTTTTAGCTCCATTTTTAATAATGACAATACATGGGAAATGATAACCCCGCTTGTTTAAAAAAACACACTATAACTATATAGTTATGATTATGAAGCATCTTTGATATGTACTACTAACATGCTTGAATGTATGATGTACGCTTACTTCAGATTAAATTTAAATGAGACTGAACAATGGCATGGATCCGATATGCTCAGAAATTCGAAGATCATCAAACAGAGAATTTTAATAACATACATGCATACATCTCGGTCTGTGATATGTAGTGATTCAAGAAGTTATCGAACAATTTAAATTACCGGTATGCTACTTAGAATAAGACAAGAGTAATAGTATGCTACATGTACTTAAAACAAAATAATTCATCATAAGAAATTCGTTGAAACGGCTAATTACCGGTAGTAGAAATGCTGATTTGATTGATTGAAAGTATACACTGTAAATGTGGCGTATAGGATTTAAACACCATCATGACACGTTTAGGTCTAAATGTGTTTAGGAAAGTGTTGAAAATCGATACACATTTTTATTTTGACATATCACAAATTAAACACGTTGTGAATATAAACACATTCCGCAACACATAAGTATATGACATGTTTAGCATTTAAACACATTTCATGGATCTTGACACATTCTTAAACACATTCCTAAACGCGAATATTTTAGGCGTTTAATTCAGAACACAATCCTAAACACAATAGAATAGCACAAAGCATGACATGTTTAGCATTTAAACACAATTTGTCGGCTATCTTCAACACATTACTAAACGCATATTTCATGTGTTTAATTCAAACACACAAACCTAAACGTAATATTATGTTTACATGGCGTGACAAATTTGCATATTTTGTATTTGGCTTCATTCGTTAGCTGCTTGCCCTAAAGTGTGTGAAAATACGCCTAGAAGCATTCAGATACATTCTTTCATCGTTTAGCTGTAGTTTTGAAATAGTTTTGTGAAGTCGTATAAACATCGACGACGGATTATTTCGTGTGCACTGTAACACAATCCGCGCAGTGATACAACACTTGTATCGTCTGACGTCACACATTTGCGCGCGCGCGTAACGGGCATTTCTGCAAGAAGACGACAAGTGGATGTTGAACAGCTAGGTAAGAATCTTGTCTCATCCATGTTATTTATGACAGAGATGTACAGTTTCATGCCTGTATGATTCATTTTATTAGCCGTTGAATTTGATGTGAGGCCGATGTTGCGTACCGTAATGTAATTTTTGTTGGATAAAATGTCGACATGTTTCGTCATCATGTCATTTTGCTCGCGACCGAGTAGGCCTAGACCTGCAATCTTCGAAGGTAAAACGAATAGTTATTTTTCAAGTAAATTTGGCGAACCCTCAAGATTGAGAGTTGTCTTGATGCATTGATCTGTATCATGGTGCCGCGTCAATTCATGGAATGACTCATGTTGGACCTGGTGAGGGAAGGGGTGGGAAGGGGTTGGGGGGGGGGAGTATTTTTATTTCACCGTAGTCTTTGCTTCATTGTCATTCATAAATCAAATGTATTGTTGATTCGGCATGTAATTGTCCAAATGTGGGCACTGTGACCAGTGTCATTGTGTTGTATTTAAATTTGGGAAATAATTATATTCCAGAAAAGAAAAAAATATTTATATTTTTATTAACAACATCAGTTGAGGTGGTGAGGGAAGGGGGGGGGGGGGTATTTCACCGTAGTCTTCGCTTCATTGTCATTCATAAATGTATTGTTCATTCGGAATGTAATGACTAATGGTCCAAATGTGAGCACTATCATTGTGGGAAATAATTATATTCCGGAAAAAAAGATATTTATATTTTTATTAACAACATTGATCAGCAATATCGACGAAGACACCCAAGAACAGACAAGCCATGGTGGTGACCGGTACACTTGGCTGTTCGACTTCCCCGTACCATACACTTTCTCCCCCCCGCCCCCCCCGTACGTGTAGTTTATGCTTTTCACGCATTGAGTTATCACCCGTAGCTAGGCTTTTCTGTACTGGAGATAAATAAAGGTAGTTTTATAACAGTAACTACGGTAAGAAACGTCGATGAACTTTCTTATAGTGCAGGAGTAATTCTAACAGCCGAGTTTGAAATAGTTTTGTTTACTTTTTCAATTTGCTCTGTTCATACATGGCAGTGTGACTATTAATAAACGTCACAGGACCTACAAAATAGGGTAGGCATTATAAGACCCCGACGCAAACTGAACTCTTGGACCACAGGCTCCAGTGTCTGGACAGTAGAAATTTAAATTCAGTATAATTTAAATAATTTAATTTTTTTTTAAGTCATCCTACTCTCTGTATTATAGGATGACTTAAAAAAAATTAAATTATTTAAATTATACTGAATTTAAATTCTACTGTCCAGACACTGGGGCCTGTGTCTTGGACCCCCCCAAAGTTGAATCCTGCCTATATTAACTTAAGATGGGCACTGCCCAAGTCAGAATCAGCAGTGATTTTCATCAAAAGTAGGTCAGATCAGAACTTGCTGGTAACAATCCCCTAATGACCTTCATGCCAAAAATCAAGGTTCTAATGTCAACGGTTCTCCTTATTTTGCCGACGAAAGAAATTCGGATGAACTGACTCACTGACTCACTCACACATTACCGGACAATTTGCAAATGAGAGCCTACTTCATAGGAATAAGGACACTGTGGACCTTGGTCACATTCTGCCAAAAGTCTTACAAAGTTGCAGTGTAGGTTGAGGGGGTCAGAATGCATTGTTCGCTCAGTCAATCAATGACAAACTACTCACTATGACTATAGTAAAAACTGCCTGCATGCAACTATTTTCAGAATTTTGACTAGAAGACTCCTCTGTACCTGTGGATAGACTATGGGGTGTCTCTATGTTGATATGACAGATCAGTGCTCTCCACTGTAGCTAAATAATATATAGCCCTCAAGAGTATGAGGGCTATAGGTCGGCCCCAGTCACCTCCAGCGAGGGTTTTAGATAATTTTATTACGAATCACCCACCTCTGAAACTGACGTACATCTAATCTCTATCCCCTCCTGCCCACTATTTTAAAATCTTGAGCACTATTGTGAAATAGTAACGAATATATCGCCGTCTGAATTTTCCAGTCGAATTCCACTTTAAATGCGCCATGTTAACCATATACAGTGACGTCACCAACATGGCGGCGCACAGATTCGAAGTTCACGACTGCAAAATTCAGACGGCGATATATGCGTCACTATTTCACAATAGTGCTCAAGATTTTAAAATAGTGGGCAGGAGGGGATAGAGATTAGATGTACGGCAGTTTCAGAGGTGGGTGATTCGTAATAAAATTATCTAAAACCCTCGCTGGAGGTGACTGGGGCCGACCTATAGCCCTCATACTCTTGAGGGCTATATATTATTTAGCTATCTCCACTGGAGATGGCCATCAAACTGAAAAATGCCGGTTTTCCGTCTGCCACAGGCTTCTGTTGAAGGTTTGTAAATATATATTAATTCCAGGGGTCACAAATTTTTTTTTCAGTTGGTCGCCATTTGTCGAGTGAGGCTAAAAATCTACTCGCCACATTGGCGACCTAATGTTTTATTCACTCGCCAATCCCTAACGACCTTTCGATGTAATAAAGTGACAGACGAATCAGTCTTTCCAACAACATGATAATCCAGTGTTAGTTTGAAAAATAAAAGAGAGAAAAAAAATATTGCAGTGTACCCTCGAAATTTTGCGCGAAGGAAACGATCATTTGTGTGTCGGTTACGCAAATCCGAAATGGCTTGAATGAAAAGTCGGGTCAGGTGAAACAAAAGTTCCAAACTCTTCTCTGCAAACTTTTACCACATGACGTTTGTCTTTCAGCATATAAATTTACTGAGCTGGTTTTACTTGACTACAATTGTTTTAGAAGCGACACTGAAGTCAAAACGCACATGTCGTGCTTCAGGCATACCATCGCATTCTTGACCTTGAACTTGCAAATTCCCGCCAAGATTGTTTCATAGAATTTGTTTACTATAATTTTTACTATGATGATTTCATTGGCTGAGAACGGTCAGCGGGTCGTGGATTAACTTTTCTAGGGCGAGCACGTGATCTTATTGTGTCACGCCTGTGCATGATTTCAAGAGCACGGATATTACATCAGACCACGTGGTCTCTATAAATAGACTATGCTTCCCCATATCTGTATCGTCGGCATTATTCTGTCATTATTTCCTGTACATTTTAGGCCTAATTGGATTTCGCTGCCTGATAAACTAAACACAAAAATACTTTGGCGACTAAACACTTCATTGACCAAAAATTCACTCGCCACTTTGCCGAGTTACTCTATTTTTTAATCGACACATTGGCGAGTGACTGGAAAATTCAGTCGCCAGTTGTCATTTTTTAGTCGCCATTGGCGAGTTGTCGACCGGGTTTTGTGAGCACTGAATTCCTGAGTAGGCGATGCACAAAGTGATAACTCAGTTGGGAGTGGGGGGGGGGGACGTCAGAGCATAGGGGATTCAAACATAATCAGGGTGGGGTGGGGCTTGGGGGACCAAATTCTTACTCAAATTTACCAACAGCCATTCAAGTGCACCTCTTGCCTCTTGTTGGCAACTTTTAAATCCCACTTCAATTAGTGTTAGAGTACCGGTACATGTATTTTGTGAAAATATTTCATATGATTTATCAAAACTTAAAATGCATGTGTAAACAAGTATAGGTCTATCATCTCTGTTCTTTATAAATGTATGGGAGATATAATCACGAAGGATGCGTTCTGGGTCAGTGAAAGTGACAACCCTTTTTTGACATTTCTGTTTTCACAGTTTTATGCCATATATATTTGGAAAGCTTGAATTACATATATTAATAATCCATCGAGTACAGTAATGGTGTTTCATACTCCCTTGAATAAGTACATTCACATGATTGTAATCAAACAATACTGGTAATATGAGTTACAATTACATGTATGCCTATTTATATAATATTAATATTTTAATAGAAGGAAGATGCCAGAATCAAAAGTTACGATGTACTGGAACACCTCACTCGAACAGAAGATGGTGTGAAGTATGCAAAGAGTTCTAGCTGCAACACTACAGATCTAATTTGCAGAAGGGATGTAAGTACTGTTGATGAGAAATCTCCACTTCTGTTGTTTGATTTTTAACTTTAGAGCCCCAAAGAAACTTATTCATTTGGAGTTAAAAATACTGGCTTTCCTTGCCTTACAGTTCTTTGTATAGCTTGCCCATGCAGCTGTAAAGAACCATGAAACTCTTATCTTCACCTGGGAAAGTGAATGCTTTTTCTTTCAATGCCAAGAAAAACAGACAATCACTTCCAAGTATGCATTGCATACCAGTATGAATTGGTACCAAATTTAAAGATAAAAGCCTAATTGTGGGCAGAAAAGAGCTCATCAGAAGATAGCAGACATTCAGTTTCGTCCCCTGCAGTACTATGACCTAAATCATTTCTATAGAAAAGGTCACATTCATCTATTCTCTGTTGAGAAGCATTTCTTTGGATCATTGAGTGCATTTCATATGCCATTTCACCAGTTGAGAAAATCTGTGATTGCCTTATAGTGTAATTTAAATTAGGTACCCTTGTAAGAGTGGGTGAGTGAGTAGTAGGGGGTCACTACAAGTCAGTTGGAATGGCTTTTTTATGACAGTCTGACCACCTGGGGCACCACCATTCATACCCATTCATCCTGGGGTCAAATCACAATTGTGAATCTTTGGGGACTTCTGTCACTCGGTTTTCATTAACGTTGATTCTCTGTTATTCCACAGCTGAAGGAGTCAAGTGGGACTTCAATACGAAGAGCCTGAAGAGCCAGAGTCCGTTGATATTAATCACCCTCACAGATGTCTGAACTGGCAACAACAGTTTCAGTGTTGGAAATATCAGCTGGAAGTGAAATCACGGGTGCCATGCAGCTCTTGCTCCTAAGTTTAAATGAAGTATTAACTTTTGTTGAATTTTTGGCTACAACGTACATCTGAAATCGATTGGAACTTTCCTTATAGAACTTGGAACCCAATACAATTCTTGAATGAAGGTACAGTGTTTATATAGATTCATTCAGTACTTTGAATGTACATAATTTTTGCCCATGTGCATTCCATGATTTCGGGGGCATTCTGCCCGCAGAAAGGACATACATTTTCCTATTGTGTGGCCACTTTTTACATCTGAGGAGTAACCACATTGCTAGCTGACTATGTTTGTTCATGGGCATATCTTGGGAACACTTGAGCTTCCGTTCTTGTTACGATGAAAGTTTAGTTCACGAAATTCTAATATGAGTGACGCGGGTGTGATGATCATGGTAGCAGTGCATTAATTGACAATAAAATTCAACTAACTGAGAACTTTACTATTATTCCTTTCATTTATTGTTAGACTTTTTCATTGAGGATTGTGAATATCTAGGAATAAGCAACAACACCTATATCTTACAACTTGTAGTCCATGCAAAATTGTGAATTCATCAGATTGCTACTATTTTCTTTCCATCAATTTGTGTTTTGCTGTTCCTGGATGTTCATCATCTGATTTGTGAATTCTATGGTGTTTGGATATCACATATCAGCAGGCATCGAAAGGCATATTGGGAATATACCACCGTTGACAACAGAATGAAGGCCAGTTCACTTCGACATACAATTCTTGAGTCCGAGAGTATTACACAGCAAACCAGCAGGGAGAATATTTTTGTACTGAAACATGTTCACAGACAGGACACAAAATTTGTGTTTAAATCCATGACATGTAATGAATTTAAACATGTGTGCATTTAAACATGTTAAAAAAAGCGGACAAATTTTGTGTCTAGTTTTCTGTTTAGGGTTATGTTTAGCTTTGTGTCTAGATTCTAAGCACAATACTCCTAAACATGTTCAGCTTTGTGATTAGGGTCTAATCACAATCTTCCTAAACTTGTTTAGCTATGTGTTTAGGCTCTAAGCACAATATTCCTAAACATGTTTAGCTTTGTGTTTAGGATCTAAACACAACAATCCTAAACATGTTAGCATTGTGTTTAGGGTCTAAACACAATATTACTAAACATGTTTAGCTTGTGTTTAAGCTCTAAATACAAACTTTCTAAACATGTTTAGCTATGTGTTTAAGGTCTAAGCACAATATTTCTAAACATGTTGGAATTTAAACGTGTCAAAAACTATCGACAAAATTTGTGTTTAGATTTATGTTTAGGATCTAAACACCAAATTTACAGTGTACTGTAGATTTAATTCTTTTCAAGATATAGAGCTCGTATCACACAATCTAAGTACTGTAGCACTGGTACACAACAAAGTGGGGGAGTAAAAACTGTTGGAAATTTGGGATTCAAAAGGTAGTTGCAATCCTCGATATAGCAATCTATGTTGAAAATATTAATCTACACAAGGTTCAAGGTTCAAAGTTTATTTGCACAACTAATAAGCCGTTAAGGCCAAAGGCAAAAAGAACACAGCATTTATAAGAGACAATAAAGTACAAGCATTTAAATATGCGAGAACCTACATGTATATATAAACGTGATAGGCTGCATCCCACCGGATATTGATTGACCAATAGTAATACCATAAGTCCATAAAAACTTTTATGAACTTCTGGTAATACCTGTACTATTGTATATCTATAATATGAAATATTGCTGCTCATGTGTAATGACTAAAGGATTCATAGGTATATTTTGCAACTGCGTTCAAAATAACTTGGTTAGTATTACACATTAAATCTACAAATACTGAATTGATATCGCTGTCTAGTAGGCTAGGAGCTCTGGAATTTACCACTGAAAATAATCTGACACGTCTATCCCTATGAAATATACATTCTAATAAGAAATGCGATTCGGTTTCGATCACCCCACAGTGGGTGCATAGACGTTCGTCTCTAGTTGTGCCCTTTTTAAATCTGCCACGCTCAATATGGAGCGGATGGGCACTGATTCGCAGCTTAAATAAAGCCGACCGATGATTTTTGTTGGAAATATTCAAGATACTACCACCTTCTGACATGTACAAAGCAACTGGTCATCTCGAGGATGGTCTAGGTAGACGCAGCAATACCCCGGCTTGCAGATATGCGTACCGGTAGTGATGCTTCAATGAGAGGTCCGGATATCCTACCATACCTGGTTTAGGTATAGCTGCCTCATGCTCCAGTGACTCCGTAACCAGGTTTGCTTAAGAGGAGTCTTCACAGTTCTCCCATGCTTATACTTAGGAAGCACATAATTTGCCATCCTTATATTAGAATATTTCCAAGTAAATTACCATAACTTCTTATTTATAAAGTATATTTGACTGCTATTTCTATGGGGAAGCTGTGACAATTACAACCAAAAGCCACCCAAGCAGAGCATGTGAAATCACTGAAGCGTGAACTGGACTAAATTGTAGGATAACGAGACCTGTCAATTGCGAGCAGGTCAAGCTCAGCATATGTAATACAACTTCAGAAATCTTGGTTATAATCTTTTAATCAAAAGGTTTATAATTCAGTTTTATTTTATGATTTCACCTAAAATAGGCCAATGTCAGTCATCTTCGTTAGGGTTATCGTGAATAAGCAAAAACATTGCTTGTGTAAATTTGAGAAAGCCGGCAGCTCTAATCTTCAAACATGTCAAAGACACATAGTGCTATAGTGCTAAAGCATTTGACCATGAAAAATGAGTCGAGATTAATCATCTTTGATATAGATCTGGTTCACCACCAAGCTGCAGTATGTGTTATGAATTTGAAGAGCCGGACTTTAATCCTTCAAAGATATTGCGCTAACATTAAATCTACATTCACTGTAAATTAGACTTCGAAAAAAGGTCACCAACACATGAGGTAACCAATACATGTTAAGATTCATCATCAATTTGGTATTGAAAGAAAATGTACTAGCACACACAAGTCACAAACTAGGAGAAAAAGACATGTTTGATCTTGTTACAGTGTACAGTATGTGTATTAGTGATGAAATAAAATAATGTATGAAAGTGAGAGAAATAAATTTGAGGAAAACCAGGAAAAATGCTATTTTTCAGGTAGATCCCCATGACAGCCATTTATAATTCACCCATGACCATGAATGATGTTTTGTTCCATCGTCATTAATACAGGGATAAAGAAAATGTCAAAGTTGAATTAAGCTTGCTGGAGTCCTAAGTGTAAAATCCCTGATAAGAGAAACTGAATACGGCCTTCCTTCCATTACATTCTCAATCTTTACCAGTATAAAGTCAGTTTCAGGTTTCTCGAGGTAAAATGTTAGGTTTGACCAGATCTCTGTTTTTACCATAACCTACATACATGCATATACACTGGTCCCTCAGTTCATTATAAGGCTGGTTTCAGTATAGCATGGTCCCCCAGTGTAGAGATGTTATGCTGTTGACTCTATAGTGCGGTCAATATTTTGTTTCCCAACTTCAGCATTATAATGAGGGGCAAGTGTATATTTAAAG